>OMMV01028014.1:1926-12079 GCA_900302635.1 Chatrabus melanurus
AAAAAAAAAAAAAAAAAAAAAAACTTATTTCCATCTCTGTCACTCCTTGTCAGCCGCTCTATATCTCCATTTATCTATATGTGAGTGTGCAGTATGCGTCTCTTTCCGTCTCTGCATGCATAAGCACACATTTATTTTCTATAGACGTTAAGGTCTAAGTGTCTAAGTGCTCAGCAGGCCATCTCTTCCTGGTCCATTTCTTGCAGCCTAACAGCCATTAGGCAGGAAGCCAGTCTCCCCCAGGAAGCACAGCTTTTATCAGACGATCAATTCCTCTCCTACAGTCTGATGCTGTGCACAGTAATTCACCACTGTGTCCACTTCTATCTCAAACTCACTACAAGTATGGGATTCTTCCTGCTTACAACTGCATGAAAACATTTGGGCACCCTTGAGCTTTTTTGCATTATTTTATGACATCAAATTTTAAAGACTTCAGGCTTCTATTTATTAAAATTTCAAAATTAATGCACTGTAAACAATTCTCTACAACATGATATAAATGAAATAAAAATATGAACGCTAAAATAATGTAATGCATAATTATAGGCACTGTTTATTGTAACGTAACTAAATCATCACATTTACAGACAGTTTTTTTTAAAAAGATAAGTCATGGGATGGATACACGAACATTTCCAAGTCACTGAATAGGTCTTAAACTTTGATTCCGGAGCATAATTTTAGAGCTCCACAAGTCTGGTTCCTTTTTAGGAGTCATCTCTCAAAGATGACATTTGTTCTAAGGTCCATCACAACAACAAAGGAAATGATGAAGGAGTTGGAGGCATCAAATAGAAATGTGACATCATCCACCATTAGTTCTCTAGTTCCACCCCAGCCCCAGTTAACCAAGGTGTACCTCAAGGCTCTGTGCTTGGACTCATCCTTTTTGCCATCTACATGCTCCTCCTTGGCCAGATCATCCATCGCCATGAATTCAGTTTTCACTGTTATGCAGATGATACACAGCTGTATCTTACAACTAAACCTTCCTCTCAGCTTCCCCCTCTGCCACTTGTAAATTGCCTGCAGGAAATAAAAACGTGGATGTCATCTAACCTATGAAAGGTAAATAGCAATAAAACTGAGCTCATGGTCCAACCCTTAGCTGCTACAGAAGGTTGGAGATCTTCTCCTTGATGTGGATAGCTGCTCTGTTTCTACCATCCCCGGAAGTCTGCAACCTGGGTGTCATTTTGGATCCATCCTGTCAATCCAGTCTCACAATAAATTCATCACCAAATCTGTTTTTTAATCACCTCAGGAACATGTCCAGACTCTGGTTCTCACTCTCAGACTCTGTGGCTGAGACCCTCATCCATGGCTTCATCACCTTCCACCTGGATTACTGCAATGGTGTCCTGTTCGTCTTACCCAGCAAAGCCCTGGACAGGCTACATTATGTGCAGAACTCCATTGCTAGGGTTCTCACTCATACTAATCCCTGGCAGCACATCACCCCTAACCTCATTCACCTTCACTGGCTTCTAGTCAAGACCCACAACTCGTAAAATACTCCTCCTCACCTATAAATCCCTCCCTCCATGCCCTTGCCCCGTAGTACCTATTACCAGGCCTGCACATAACTGAAGCTCAGGTGCTCATGCGTGCTAAAAATAAATGATGTGCAGCAGAAAACATGGAGGGAAACACTTTTCCTACAACCTGTTGTCATCACTTTCCTTCTGAGAAGTGCTTCCCTCCATGTTTTCTGTTGTGCATCACTTATTTTTAGCATGCATGGGCACCTGAGCACCAGTTATGTGTACGCCTGCCTATTAGAGCTTCTCCATCCCTACACTCCCTCCTGCACTCTGCAGTCCACAGACTAGGGTATGCTCTCCATCGTATTGTTTAATAAAATGGAAAATTGAGTTTGAAAGTTTTGAGCCATGGTGTTTGTAACCTTATGTCCTCAGCTGTAATTATGAACTGGCCAACTGATATCACACGAAGATTTGGATTTGTCAGTCTCAAGCACACATATGGATCATAACTACAAATCAGCAGTACAGCCTTCAAATGGAGTAACCTGCACTCTGTCCAACCTTAAACTGTTGCAGAATCTCCCTTGAAAATCTTGTAGTGACTCCCTGAATTTAGGCAGAAAAAAACCCTAATTGAGGCACAGATAAAGACCGAGAGACGGAGAGAGAGAGCGAGCTATTTATAAGCAGCGCTGTGCTCTACTGTTCCAGAATTGCTCCTCCTCCCCTCGTAGCCCTTAACCTTCTGCTCCACTTCTCATCAAAGAAACACCCCAAACCCAGCAGTGTGGGTACATAACCTAAAACCTAAATAAGCATAATTAATCATCTAATCTGGAACGCAACATAATGCACACGACAACGGCTGGGTCCGACACATGGTAAGCAAAAACAATTTAAACTTCACACAGCAAAATATTTGATACAAAGTTGTTTTACTATTTGTAAGACATCATCTGTCTGTATACTGAGTTTATTCATGTGCATACAGTATTCATGCTTGAAGCATAATTATATCCTACAGTATGTATGGCACACAACAGCAGTGCCATCCTTTAAATGTTACTGCACAGAGCTCAGATTTTCAGTCTTTTTCAATGCAAAGGGGGAAAATTCAGCGCGTGCACACACACACACACACACACTGTAGACTTCATGCTGCAAAGGGCAAACGGCAAATTCAAGTCAGCAAATTATTTTTGCTTGATTAGTCAGTCTCTCTCTCTCTCTCTCTCTCTCTCTCTCTCATTATTAATTCGTGCAGTGCTTTTTTTCATATGGTGAAGGAGAACTTTGTATTTGTGTTTTTGAATGTTGACTTTATCCACTAAATCTGAACTGCAAATCTTAACCTACAGCTGCTGCTACTTTTGTATTCACTGCATTCAGTATTTTTGTACAGCACAAATCATGACAACTAGATGGACAGTGCCCGTGAGTATGTACCATGCATGAGTGGTGTTTATAGTTGAGAAAGAATAAAGTGATGAGGTTTATACTGCAAAGGATACTGCCAGAGACCAAACTGATGTACCCTTGAATTTTTAGGAACTATCTCCCCCAAAATTTCCAATTTATTCTTAGCCTATGCCCACCTGTAGGTGGAATATTGTGGTCAGTGACTATATGTCATTGGGTATTCTGAGTAAATGTATTTTCATAATTATCTCGTCAGCACCTCCTGGTACATTATGTTACTTACGAAGCAGGTTTCTTCTGCAGAATTTTCCACTTTTACAGGAACATAATATTCAAATATATGTGCATCCATGATAGCATATAGCACAGTGGAGCAAACGCTCTCCAGAGTGGATTGAAAGGAAAAACGCTGGAGTCGTTTCTATGTGTGGACAGTGGAAACGGTGCAGTAACATTAACGGCCAGCGGGGAGGAAGCAGTGGTATGTCCTGTCACTGTGAACTTGTCTGTGAAGTGCAGAAGATGAGGACACACACAGCACCTGCTTCAAAAGAGCGGTGGTCTCCCCACAGAGAGGACTCTCTTGAGAGGTCAATTTTATTTTTATTTTTAAGAAATTGACCTCTGCATGGGTCCCCAATTATGCGTGGAAAGTTTTGTGGAAATCTACCCAGCAGCGGCCGAGGAATAAAGGCGCAGTCACACTATGACGTTTGGGCTGACAAATATGCACACGTCAGTGATTGCCAGTCTCTGCTGGCCTTCAGCTGTCTTCGGCGGCACTCTACGGTGTTCGCTGATGAACGGCAACCGTATCCACATTTTTCAACATGTTGAAAATTTCTCGACGTACTTGTAGCCACGTAGGAGACCGTTACAGACCGTACATCATGGCTATGTGCACGTTGCACGCGGTAGCCCTTGCTAGCCTGCGGCACTGGTGCAAACAGCCTCCAACAGCCTGAGTTACTGGTGCGATCATGTTTGCTGGCTAACGTGTGGGTGTTTGTTCTCCTACCTGCTCAAAAATCACTGGACAGTGGTGTGTCGAACCCCTCTCCCGAACGTGTCCGCATTGGCAACAGTCCCGCTTGTTATAATGGAGCGCCGGATAACGACTGCTTCTGCTACACACATGTTGTCACAGGCTGTGATGCGTTTGAGGTCCGCTACGAAACTCGGGGACCGTAATTTTTGCCACTTTACGCTCATTTCCTCTCACTTTCACCCCGTTCCCAAGCTGCTGGCTCAAACATCATAGTGCGCCTTAAGGCGGACATACAAGCAAACAGACAGACAGGCATCCTTGCAGCGTTATATTATATCATAACAATACTGATCCAGGGCTGAATGAAAAATGTCAAGCAGGAATAGCAGTCATGTCATGATCATGGCTGACATTTCGACCTTTATACTGTGCAGAGTAATAAAAATCAGCCTCTGGTAGGTGCATATACCAGTTCATTATGAGCACCATGCCCAAGCCCAGATAAATGAGGAGCGTTATGCCAAGAAGGGCAGGGCATCCATAGTAAATTCAAATCAAATATGGAGATCACAAATTGGATTTCCATCCCAGATCCACTGAGGGCTGGGTTAACAGGGAACAGAGGTGAAAAGGAGGTGAAGGGTGGTGTTAAGTAGAGGAATATGGAAGGGCAGATGGTGATAGGTTTTGCAAAAAGGATAGAAATGGCTGTGGTGAATATGCATTTTACGAAGAATCAGGAGCTCAAGGTGACATAAGACTCAAGGAAGGTGCACACACGTGGACTATATCTTATGCAGGAAATGCAACCTGAAAGAAACTGGCAACTGTAAGGTGTTGGCAGGGCGAGTGTGGCGAGACAGCATTGAATGGTGGTTTGCAGGATAACTGGAGGAGAAGAAGAGGAAGAGAGTGAGCACTAAACCAAGGATCAGATGGTGGATGTTGAAGGACGACGACTGTTGTATGAAATTCAGGCAGGAGGTAACACATGCACTGGATGGAGGTGAAGATGAAGAAGTGCTGGATGATTGGACAACTACTGCAGAAGTGGTGAGGGAGACAGATGGGAAGGTTCTGGGTGTGAAATCTGGACAGAGGAAGGAAGAGAAGGAGACATGGTGGAATGAAGAAGTACAGGAAAGTATAAGGAGGAAAAGGTTGGTGAAAATGAAATAGAATACTTGGAGAGAAGAAGAAAGACAGGAGTACAATGAGAAGCGGTATAAGGTAAACAGGTGGCAAATGCTAAGGAAAAGGTGTATGGCGACGTGTATATAAAGCTGGACATGGAGTAAAAGACTTGTACCGACTGGCCAGACAGAGGGAACAAGCTGGAAAGATGTGCAGCAGGTTAGGGTGATAAAAAAAAAAACTGATTGAAATGAGGCGACAGATGAGGAGAATGTGTTGTGAAGGTGGAGGCAGTAATTTGAGGAGCTGATGAATGAAGAAATTGAGAAGGAGAGAAGATTGGATCATGAGAGCGAATCAGGAAGTGTAACAGGTTAGTAAGGATGAAGTGAGGCCAACTATGAAGAGGATAAAGAGTGGAAAAGCAGCTGGTCCAGATGACATACCAGTGGAGGCATGGAGATGTTTAGGAGAGATGGCAGTGGAGTATTTAACAAAATCTTGGAACGTGAGAGGATGCCTGTGGAGTGGCGGAGTAGTGTACTGGTGCCAATTTTTAAGAACAAGGGTGATGTGCAGAGCTGCAGTAACTACAGAGGCATAAAGTTGATCAGCCACAGCATGAAGTTATTAAGTAAAGAGTAGTGGAAGCAAAGTAAAAAGAGCTTGTGCCATTGTAGGCTTCATGGCAGAGTTAAATGTCCCCAATATAGATAAAGTCCCTGATATTATTTCCATTGTGAAGCAGGAATTAATTTAAAACAGAATTTATAGACACAGAAAGATTGCTTTACAAAGTACCACTGCTACACGATAGTGTCTAAAGTAATATCTTACTAATCTGCTACTTATCTGAGCAAATCCGAGCCATAATAATCCCCCCACTTATTTGATATAACATGACGCCACAGTGGGTGTCCTGACCCTGAGGTTCAGAGTATTATAACAGCTATCCAGTGTTTGCTAAATGTTTTGGGCCTCTGAAAATTGAGATTAACCAGGTTGGGTAGTGTTTCATTTCTTTGTGCTCAAAGTGACACATTGATTTAACAATGAAACTTCAGTAAAGAAGTAGAAATTTCAGATTCTTAACATACAGCTGAATGCAAATCATAAGTGTCAGGGATGCCTTGATACATACAGTCCCCTCAATAAGTGCTGGAACAACAAGGCAAATTCATTTGGTTCTGCTATACACTGAACTCATTTAGGTTTGAAATCAAAATATGAATATGAGAAAAAAATGTCAGCATTTATTTCATGGTATTTACATCTAGGTGTGATAAACATAGAACACAGCACCTTTAAAGTGCAGTCACACTATGCAGTTTACCCCAGCGTGTGGTGAACGCAGGGCAAAGTCGAGAAAATTGGCCCAACATCAGCAAAACTCACGTTACCGGAGTTTGGTAGTGAACCGCAAATGCAGCACGGCATTCCACAACATGGTGCTAGCGGTGGCGGCCTTTAGCCAGCGTGCCATTAGAACAAGCGGGACTTTTGCCAACGTGGCAACGTGCGGGAGAGGGGTTTGACACACCACTGTCCAGTAATTCTGAGCAGGCAGGGCAAAGCATCACCCAAACGTTAGCCAGCGTAGACGACCGCACCAGTAAGTTCGGCTAGCGGAGGCTAGCAGATGCTAACAGAGGCTAACTTGGTCATAGTGGCGATTAACTTTCTGTGTCTCCAATGTAGCCAGAGGTACATCGGCAAATGGCGAGGAATTTTAAACATATTGAAAATTTTTGGACGCGGTCGACGTTCATCAGCGGCGGCCAACGTTTGCAAATATGTTTGTCTACGTTGGCCCAAATGTCTAGGTGTATTGTAGAGCAAGCACAAATACTGGAACATACTGACAGGTGTTTTATGATCCATGTGTGTCCTGTCAGATTCATAGTTTAAACATTAAATACTTCTAAATATCTACTCTGTTTTTTTTTGTTTTTTTTTTACACCTGGATTTCACTCATGAGGACTGTAGGTGTTGTAAAAAAGGATAAACCAACATGTAGACCAGAGAGCTGTCCACGCGAAAAAACTTGGAAAAGAGGGAAAATCACAGAGGCATTGCACAAACACTGGGCGTAGCTAATGCAACAAACCATGGATGTACTAAGTAACAGACATCAAATGGGTCAACCAAGGAAAGCAACAAAAACTGATGGCAAAAACATTGTGAGAGCTGTGAAGAACAACCCCAAAACAGCAGCAAGTGACATCACCAACAACCTACATAGGTCAGGGGTGAAGGTGTCATAATCCGCAGTTCAAGAGCAGAAATATAGAGACCATACCACAAGATACAAACCGCTCATCAGTAGTAAGAGTCGGAAGGCCAGATTGGTGTTGCAATCACTACAGTTTTTGCAAGCAATGATGTGAAACCAGAGAAATCATTATTTACTTTAATTCTGATCTGTTCCAATATTTTTTGCTTGCACAAAAATTGGGTTGTCTGATACAAAAGGTGTTATGTTCTATGCTGTTTAACACATATAGATGCAAATAAAAGGAAATAGAAGCTGACATTTTAAAATGTGTTTAAAACATATTCATCTTTTGATCTCCATCTCAAATATGTTCAGAGTAAAGCAAAAACAAATGAATTGGCCTTGTCACTCCAATAGTCCAGCTGGAGAAGACTGTGTATCATACAAGTGCCAATTCTGAACATTGTGGTCAAAATGGGTATCCATATGAAAAGCAGTCAGTCAGAAGGCACGATAGAGTACACTCTACAATGCAGAGAGGGGCTTTTGTAGTTAAGAAGTCTTGTACGTAATTATAACTTCTTTATCATACACAAAGAAGAATGAAGTATACAGATTTCATAAGCAGTTTTAATATAGTGGTGTCAGATCACTATGTATCCACCCTACATCGAGTCTAGGTATTGCAATTACTATAAACAGAAAAAGTTGGAGGGGTGTAAAACAGAACTTTACTTAAATACTGTAACAGACTGAAAAAAGACAAAACAGAGCACATTGTCAACAAGTGTAGAGACATGCATGCATTTCACGCTACCTTTGTACCTCTATATGAATCTGAGCGAACAATGATCACATGTGGGGTTCCTCAAGGCTCCCTTCTCGGGCCACTTTTGTTCAATATCTACATGCTCCCCCTAGCTCAGATTATGGAGTATTACAACATCTCTTACCACACTTATGCTGATGACACACGTCTACATTACAGCGTGACCACATGATTACAGTCCCTTACAGTCACTGAGTGAGTGTATCCAACAAATCAATCAGTGGATGGGCCAGAATTTCCTCCAGCGCAATACAGAAAAGACAGAAGTCATTGTTTTTGGTCCCAAAAATGCAAGGCTCGAGGTTAATGATCAACTTGACTTAATGACAATAAAAACTACAAACCAAGCCAGAAATCAGTGCAGTTATGACGCAGACCTGAATTTTAACAGCCACATAAAGACTTACTAAATCAGCCTATTACCATCTTTAAAACATAGCAAGAATTAAGGGATTTCTGTCAAAACAAGACAGAAAAACTTGTTCATGCATTTATTTTCAGTAAGTTAGATCACTGTAATGGTGTCTTTACAGGTATCAGTAAAAAATAAAATAAAATAATAATAATCAGGCAGCTGCAGTTCATCCAGAATGCTGCTGCCAGAGTCCTGACCAACAAAAATGGACCATATCACACCTGTCCATAGATCACTGCACTGGCTCCCTGTGTGTGAAAGGAAAGACTTTAAAATCCTGTTACTGGTCTATAAGTCACTGAAAGGTCTTGGGCCTAAATACATCTCAGAGCTGCTTGTTGAATATGAAGCATCCAGACCCCTCAGGTCATCAGGAAGAGGTTTACTTAGTGTTCCCAGGGTCAGAACCAAGCAGGGTGAAGCAGCATTTAGTTTCAATGCTCCTCACCTGTGGAACAAACTCCCTGAACACCTGAGGTGTACACAAACTGTCAGCTGATTTAAATCAGGGCTGAAAACATTTGTTTACTACAACTTTCCCGTAAAGCTCATTTTAATCACTAACTTTCATCTGCTTGTCTTGTTGATTTTAAACTGCACTTTTACTGTTTCTTAATAAGATGCTTTTCTATTTTAATTCCAATGTTTTTAATATAATGCTTAAATTGTATGTCTTAGCTTGTAATGTATTTGTCTGTCTGGGTAAAGCACTTTGAATTGCCTTGTGTATGAATGGTGCTATACAAATACACTTGCCTTGCCTTTGGATGCCTTCTTTCTACATGGAATCAAAAAGTTGTGCAACAGTAATATTATGAAAACAACACGAGCCTAAATTAAGTGCATTTATATAACTCATTTTTCATCAATACACACATTTATCAATAACATGATATTGAAGATCTACAGCAGCCAATCTCACCATCAACTAATCTCTTGCAATCTTGTGTTGGAAAACATGTAATTACTTTTTCAGAGAAGTGCACTTAAGCTACAATGGGAGCCTCTGCAGGCTACAGTGCTGATGTCCGACATCTACAGCGTAGTTAGCAGTGCTCCACCAATTTTTGACATTATTAAGAATTTTATCGATTGCAACCAATTGCAAATCTTTTTTTTTTCTGTTCCCATTTACTGTATCTTGGTAATAAAAGTGGTGCCTCCAAAATTTTCAAATACATTGTTGGACAGGTGAAAATAGTGGCCAGCACATTTTTTGCATTTGTTATACGTTTTTTACCTGTGCACAGTGCTGATCTGACTCATTAGGGGTTCAATGTGTCACTCAAGGTCACTTCAACAGAGACAGCAGTAACTGAGATTCAATCCCCAAACCTTATGAAACAAGAAGGCACACTCCTGCGGCGAGCATCCTCCGGTGATGATTTGTACCATGGCATTCATTTCATGTAGTGTTGGTTGATAAATTAGGAGATATTCACTGAAACATGTCTTTTGTGTTCTGATACTGTATTTGTAAAAAAACAAACAATAAAAACCCTGTTGTGTTGATATAATATTGGCATTTCTGCTTTCACAATTTAAATCTGGAAGGTTTATAATTTATGCAAACCAAATATTGGTGTTTTTGTTGATTTCTTTTTTTTTGTGGCTGATTGGTTAGAGTAGGGATATGAAAAAGAGACAGCTGATACTGACCAA
>OMMV01028062.1:8649-19513 GCA_900302635.1 Chatrabus melanurus
GGGGGGGGGTGGACATGGAGCCTACTTAGCCCATTGCCTAGAGTATTTCTGCAGCTTTGCAGCGTGCTGCTGCAAAGGATTTAGTTAGGTGTCATATAATAGCCTATAATGCATGCATTATAGGCTATTATATGACACCTAACTAAATCCTTGTCATCTGATTGGTAGATTGTATGTCACTTGACATTGATCATTTGTCCCACGTCACATACCGTGCACTCTGGTTCCATTCACCGTGTGTTTTTGTTCCATACGTTTTGCCCCATTGCATGCCTCGACCACCTTTTCGTAAAAAATGCTTCCACGATACTAGGAAGCTAAATCCAGTCCGCCATAAGCCGATTAGAAGCTCACGCAGTGTTCGCGGGGACATTTTTAGCGGTTGGAGAAGTGCTGTCAGATGAAGAATTGGACAAGCTCCTATCGCAATTTTCTGCAACACTGTTGCATGAGGACTCCGCCCTCTAGTGCGATCCATCCGTTTGTGCGCTACCCAACCCAGGTGACATAATGACTATTTATTACACCTCTACACGTAACTGAGAAATTTCTCAGAGTTCAATCTAAGTCAGTGGTTCTCAACCCTGGTCCTCAGGGACCACCTCACCTACACGTTTTCCACCTTTCCCTGCTCTGCCACAAGCTGATGAGCTCATTCAGGTGTCTGTTAGCACCTGATTGGCTGAGCACACCTGAATGAGCTCATCAGCTTGTGGCAGAGCAGGGAAAGGTGGAAAACGTGTAGGTGAGGTGGTCCCCGACGACCAGGGTTGAGAACCACTGCTCTAAGTCCCACCTATGACTGTGCAAATAGCCAATCATAGCTTACAATGATGTGGTGGCACCTAGGATGACCAGGGGTGGCCTATGCCTCCCAGTGCCACCCCTGGACTCACCCATGAAGTTATGCAAACGTAAAAACACGGAACAGAAACTCAAGAGTAAATTCTTAAGGATTTTATTACACAAAGAAAAATTGCTATCACAAAGTTATCACAGAACATTTAGCAATAAATATGAACGCCGCACACGACATTATGATGGTGAATATTTGTTACTGAAAAGACAGAAGAAAAAAAAAAAAAGAACAATGAAACTGAACAAGACGGTCACAAACACACACATAGAAAGAAAAATACAAACAGATGATAATGAGTACAGGAGTAACACTCTGCATGACAGAGTTCCACTTTAGGCTGGAACATGTTTGGAGTGTTCGATTCTGTTCAGCTCAGTCACTTTCCAAAGACATAAAGCAAAGTTTCTGGGCTTTCTCATCTTGACAGAACTTTAAATGACTAATGGAGTTCACCGCGAGAGAGCAGCATCTTCACTGTCGGTTCTACTCTGTTCTCCGCGTTTTCCATCTGATCCAATAAAAAAGGCAGACATTTGGGCCGGCAAAGCTCCAAACACAGGCCGGGAGTGACTGAACGCGTCCTTACGCCAAGTCAGGACAATCCATATGTACCCTTTCTTTGTGCACGTCTCTCCGTTCTCACTCCTCGGCTCTTCCCTTGTACAGTCTCTGTTGTCCTTAGGATGGGCCTCCACCTCCCTGTGCCTCTGGGCTGGTGGCGCCCTCTGCCTCAGGGGCCGGAGAAGACCCCGGGTCTCCTTCTGGAAGAAAACACGGGACACCACGTGCACAAAATAAACATCAGTAGAAGCAGCACACTTTGTGGACACTTTATTTGGCACACCTGCTTATCGAAGGGATCATATTGTGTAAAATCCTTTTTAATCTACCCGTTACACTTTAAGACAGCTGTGATTTTTATGTTAAAACAGTCAAAATCCAAAGACTCTACGACTTGCATGTAAGAATTCACCTGTTCTAAAAAGGTGAGGATGAAACTGCTCATTTTAGACTCCTGTGACATATGTCACGGATGTCCATATCTGAACTCCTGGTTACTCAGACACGCCCACTGAAAAGTCTTTAAAACATTATCAATTTTAAAGACGCGTGCGACTGATTAACTTTATGAAAAGGTCGACAATACGTTGCATTTCAATAAATTACCAGTCAGCCAATTATTTAGTCGACATAATCTAATCAAAAATGTCAGCTGATCAGACCAAATGGAGAAGTGTCATCATTGATGTCGGCTGAGGAAGCTTTGTTGGTAATGATGGGTTAAAATATCTCCAACTGCTGCTTTCCTCATGTTTTCACACACTGCACTCTCAGAGAATGATGCAAAAAAAACCAAAAAGCTGTGTGAGGGAACATCTTGTTTCTCTCACAGAAAGGGCGACAGGAATGCAAATCTCCCCACGTTATAATTACGCTCCCGCAAAAGAGCATCTCTGACTGCGCAAAACACGTCAGACCTCAAAGTGGAAGAGCCACAGTGCATTTCTGTCAGGGAAGAACACTAAACGGACTACAGCAGGCACCAGCTTAACCACAGTGACGGACTGAAAAAAATGCCCTTAAACAGAATCGATTTGTGCTCCGACAGGCAGACAGTGAAAACATACACCTACACAACATCCAGCAAGTTTCATTCATTCATTGGTTTGTTTTCTGAACCCGCTTATTTGAATTAAGGGTCACAGGGGGTTGGAGCCTATCCCAGCAGTCATTGGCCGAGAGGCGGGGTACACCCTGGACAGGCCGCCAGTCCGTCGCAGGGCCGACACATGTAAACAGACAAACACACTCACTCCTACGGTCAATTTAGAGCCACCAATCCACCTAACCTGCATGTCTTTGGAAGTGGGAGGAAGCCGGAGCACCCGGAGGGAACCAAACACAAACACGGGGAGAACATGCAAACTCCACACAGAAAGGACCAGGTGGGAAATGAACCTGGGACCTTCTCACTGTGAGGCAACAGTGCGAACCACTAAGCCGCCCCAGCAAGTTTCAGTCTTCAGTAGATATAATTCAGTCAAACCTGCAAGTTACACAAATTAGAAAGTCCCAGAAACAATGCTATATTTCAACACGCTCATCCTGGAACATGGTTAATAAGGGCTGCACGATTGTGTAATTATATAACTGCCCAAGACTGCAATTTATATGAACTAAAAACACATTCACATATTGCACTTATCATCCCCCCCCGCCCCCACCGTTCTCATGGATGTAACACCAGAACATAACTTTCATGTGAAGGCAGAAGTACTTACTCTTACTGTAAGAGTAAGATTCAGTTGACGTTTGAGCAAAAATGTGTACGGCACTCGTTAACTCAATTCAGCCTTTTATTTGTTCAACATGTCTGGGAATCTGGGAGCATGCTCTGGTGTCGTGCGTCACCACACCCACCACCACCACAATATGAAACTGTCCCAGGTCCTGGATGGCAACCAGCCATGTAGACAACCGGTCCATCCCCACCTCTGGAAAGCAAACCTCTATCTGCTGCAGCCAGGTGAAACGTGGGCGTCCCCTTGGGCTTCTCCAGCCATGCAAACAAACATGTAAAATTAGGTAAATTTAAAAAAAAAAAAAAAAAAAATTCCTTTGCAAGGTTTCACAGATCTCACAGAGTTTCTTAACAAACTGAGTAAAAACCCATGCTGGAGCTGTGAATGAAGTCATGCTTGGACCACATCAGGAACCAGAACCAGGGCTGGATTAATGCACGGGCTTGTCTGGGCTGAAGACCAGGGGCCCAAAGTCACATGAAGCCCCACAATGTTGCCCACTAAATGTTATGTAGAACACACATGTAGCATAAAATAACTACCATCACTACCAACTAATAACATACCTATAATAACTAACAGAAGACAGTCTCATTGCATGATGGGATCTGATGCATCTCAAGGTGTTACAATATATATATTTTTTTTATGTACATTAAAGCAAAAAATTAAAGAACATGCAAAAAAAGGGTTTAATTTGAATGGACATTTTTATACATTTGTTTAAAAACGGTTTGCAATATTTTAATCTAACACTATTCGGTGACATTCTGGGTTTTAAAGGCCCACATGGAAGTGTAGCCAAATGTAATCTACCTTTTACATTTTCATGTGTTTGAGTTTATATGTCAAACATCCCAAAAGTCCCACAATTATACAACTGCACTCACAGAAATTCTGCTGTAAACATAATTTCAGCCTGACACAGCTCATTTCAGACATATGGAACATATGTAAGAGGAGTATCCCAACAAGCTTTAGTTTTACTCCAGATTATTTTTAAAAAAAATGACCCCCAACTCTATGGCCCAAAATTACCACTATTTATTTAAAATAAAAAAAATAAAATCACAATCATTCCCACAGTCATTGCAATATGACTTTCATCAAATAACGGATAATACATCAAATAACAGCCCCAACAATTAATCGGCAACATAAAATTAAGACGCAACAACGTAAAAACTTAAAACATTCAATAGCGAACATGAGATATACATGTTTGAGAATGCAGCACATCGGTGTTGGACATGAAGAAAATCCTTCAGTCTAACAGTACAAAACGTCTTAATATCTGGCTTTCAAAAATATTTTTCGTTGCTATAAACATGATATATGAGGCCGGAGTACCAACAGCATCAAGACGTGAATAACGGTCTGGAGTTAAGGATCTCTAAAGTATCACATATTGGATTTGTGACTCCGATTGGTTTCTGTGGTGTATTTGGAGGCAACAAATACATTTTTAAGATTTTGACATTTAGCACTTTCCACAACACCAAGTGAAGTATATTTCTGGATGATCCCAATTAAAAATTTCAACTAAAAAAGCATGAGGGGAGGCTGAAACTTATTTTCCTGTTTTTGGAGGCGCACGTCTCAATCACTGAAGTATTTTTTCCCCCCCTCCCCTCACACACGCATTTCAGTTCTCTAATTTCTATAGCTGCCCATTCTGCATCTGAGCCCACTGCTTTGAAACATAGACAGAAAATTTAATTCAGCAGATATGCGACTGTTTGGCGTCTAAAGTCAGCTAATCTGGACTCAGTTCTCGACCAAACAGATTTCAGGAGAGAGTTCACTGAATTAGAGGGAGGATGAAATCACTCGGAAGTCAGGAATTCTGAATTCCAGTGAATGCAGCATTAAACAGCCTTCGCTACTAGCTGTGACTCATGAGGTGATAAATTTCTACCTCCATGTGGCCACGTGCACACATGATTCTGCAAGTGGTTAAAATAGCCAACAGTGGGCGCTATGATACCACAGCGCTGCTGTGACAAATTACACAGAGGGAATGTGCAGGGAGCAGAAAATAGTAGGTGGTGCGCCCTCTATTGGTTGGTTGGTTGTCACTGTTATAGGGACAGAAATTGGCTTAAAAAAAACAAATGGATGTTTTCAAGAATTAGTGGCTCAGGCTTCAGCTGCTGGTGGTGTGATGGTATTAATATTTATTTTCTTAGGCCCCTTAATATCAGCTGATCACCACTTAAAGGGGTCACATTGTGCAATATTGATTTTATTTAACTTTTTCAGTTAAATATGGTTTAGGATTCATGTTACCATCAAAAGTCACATATCTTTGAGTGCATGTACAAACCCCCTGCTATTAACACAATTTAAGCCTCAAATGACTCATTACAGACTTCCGTTACGTTTGTCGCAGACGTCCGTATCTGGACGACTACGCTGTGTGAGCCAAGAACGCCGAGTCCGTCTATGCTCTGTGGAACACGCCCGCAGTCTGTAGGAGAGATTGAGCGGGAAAAACCTCTCTAAAACGAGAGGGGAGGTGGCATGTCGGGGATCTTTTTCATTTGAAGTAACAGCCATAAAACTAGTTCGTTTCTTCATGACCTGATCCCGGGGTTGTTTCAGGATACATCACTCACCACTGTAGTCATGATGGAATTAGCCACGCTGCATGTAATAGAGTTCTGCGTGTTAATGTGGCACAAGTTTTACGCAAGATGCAACTCCAGATGCACATGGGGCCATGTTGGGCTTTGAGTCCTTGACATGTCTTGCTGGGAGGCCAATGTGAACAACTGCTGCACCACCGTAGCTGCTGCAATGCACAACTCAAAGGGTTATAATGCAACCAGATCCCATTTATATGGAGATGAATTTGGTAATGAGGGAATTAACATTTTGATTTTGTCCAAGTAGATTTCAAATAGGTCTGGGCTAAATTAAAATTTTTACTCTGCCTAGGCAAAATTAAAATCTTTATGTTGAATTATATTATTATAACAGATTTTAATTGTCTATGCAAAAATCAAAATTATGGTTTTACCTTGCCTGATTTTAATTCTGCCTGGGTGGACGTCAAATCTGCCGAGACATATAATAAAGATGTTATGGTATTCCTTTCAAAAAGTAATAAATATGCATCTTCAGGCTCCAGGATTGGGAAAATAATAATAATATTCCAGATGAGATTATTCCCATCTTGGAGGCTTCCTTGCAGACCAGCGTTGCAGTTAGATGCTTGGCGGTCAAAGTGGTTGTTGCGTCTTGGGAAATATGTATTTGTTTGGAAAGGAAATGAAAAGACAATCTCGGTCAGAGTGAGAATGAGTGCACATATTCCAACATGCTCCGACTAAAAATCTGACACCTCTGCTGAGTGTGACGGAAGCACGGACTTTGTGTCACGGTGGTGCGGTTACAACTCATTTAACACTTAGACAAAGCACAACAAACAAATGTGACAGAGGACACAAACTGAGCGAAAGCAGCCGTCTATATTTTAATAAGTGCAATCAGCTCTTCAGTATAATTATACGCGCTATGTATATTTCTTATGCTTTTATACTCTTATATAAATGCGTTCATATATGGATTTTAATGTGTATAAATGCCTACACTAATAGGGAATCTGTTAAAAAAAAGTACCTGTAAAGTACCTTTAAATGAACAGGTTCAGGGGTGAGCCGCCTTTCATTAAACGAGGGCAGTTTCAGTTTAATGTCACAGTTTTCTATCTGAGTCTGAATGTGAAGATTGTCAAATTAAATACAGAAGATTGCAGTGATGTCACACCATCATGGTGAGCAGGGATGAAAACACAGACTGTATACAGTACTGTGCAAAAGTTTTAGGCACATTAAAGGCATCTAAAGTTTTCCTTTAAACAAAGAAAAGCGGTTGAACAGTTAGCCTAATATTTATGAATAAATATGTAAAATGTCTGACTACATCTCACCTTTAGGTGATAAAATCACAATTTATTTGAGGGCGTCTCTTCAAATTTATAAGAAATATGTTTTTAAAATAATTTTATTATTGATTGATCATCAGCAACTGTCTGTGTGTTGTCAAGTACTAGGCAGTACGACCACAAGGAAATCACATTTTTTTTTGTGTTTTTGCTTCTTTTTAAAATGAGGTTTGTAAATTAGTAATTGATTTTTACTTTAATGAAAAACAAAAGGTAATCTCATTTTATTTATGTTGCATAAATAAAGGGGGGTGGAGATTTCACATGATTTTATGTTGACGACACCTGGGGGCATTTGTTTGTTTTAAAAATGTTTTTTTTAATTTTTTATGAGGTGCCTAAAACATTTGCACAGTGCTGTATATACTGACAAACCCTCTGTGACGTCACCCGTAGGTTTTCTGAAGAGCGGGTTTGAAGCTCAAATGGGGCGGTTCCAAATGTCGCCGTCTTGGAATTGCCTGACTCCACCCAGCTCCCAGCCGACCCATGAATGGATAAAGAGGTGGAGTGTGGGCAACACTGGTGTGACGAATGAAGCCCGAGCACCCCCGCCTATCTCATGCTTACCAAAAAAGCTGAAGCTAACAGGCCAATTCTTGGTTCGGGTGTTTGAGTAATGCATTTTTTTGCAGAGTGGACAGTGGTTTTCATAACGAATGGCTTGGATGCTGGTATTAAAAACTATGACCGAAATATTGCATCTGTAACAGTGGAGCTAAACAAACTCCACTGGATACCTGCGAATTAGTGCCAACGTTGCTAACATACAAATTAATACTAAAACTTCTTACCAGTACTTCTTAGATGGTCCGTTAGTATAATTAATCGTACAGCAAGCCATATTATCTCAGATAATTGTAATAAAGTACTCAGAAAGTACAATTACTGCTAGCATGGCCTTGGACCCAGCAGGTTAGCAGTCACTCAAAGTGGCCACACCCCTAGGTTTTCATAACTTTACGGCTTAAAATAGCTTAAACAGGAGAGTTATATAAAAATTCACCCCCATACAGCTGCCATGAACAGGGAAACTAGCTACAGAGACCAAAACCGTTTTGGGTTTTTTCTACCAGGCTGTAAACATGCATTTCTGCTGTGAAGTTGGGCACTTTAACATGGGCATCTATGGGGATTGGCTCACTTTTAGAGCCAGCCTCAAGTAGCCATTCAAGGATCTGCCAGACCTGGCACTTCCACATTGGCTTCATTTTTCAGCACTGGAGTTTGGAGCTCGGATGAAACCTAAATGCAGTTCGCGTTAGCACATGCAATTGATACGAACCATCATTTGTAGTCAGCTAGCAGTTGCGGCCACGCTAACCGCGGATGACCTTGGCATGTTCTTTAATACAGTATGCTCCGTATCTGGAAAAACTTTCATCACGGGTTGAGGCCTCTCCAGCACAGGAAGCTGCAGTAATTCACATAAAGCTTGGTTTCCAGCAGCCATTAAAGAATATCAGAGATGGCTGCAATTTCAGTGGTAATTGATCAAAATAGAGAACGCAAACAACCACACAACACATTTGGAAATATGGACAGATTGAGTTAGTTTGTTACAAAACAACAGAGCCAGTGTGATTTTGAGGAGGTTAATGCACTCTGCCCTGCCTTTTTAATAACGTCCACGATGTTTCCACGTGGCTGAATTCACGCTCAGCTGTGGAAGTGGTTGTCCCAGTTTTCTTTTGTTGCAGCTACGTTTTTGCTACTACATAAAAGTTCAAATAAATGCAGTTAAAAACAGAATGTGGAGCAAATTCCAGGTCGGATCACAGGCCTGGACCTGACCCAGAGAAAACCAGAGTTACTGCTCCTGGGCTAGGCACAGGACTCGCACCGGGTTACTGACCTGCAGCCTTCAGGTCCATCTGGCCCAGGTCTTTGGTGAGCTCACTCGTGCTGCCCACGGCCGTGCTCTCTCCTGAGATGTCGGGCACTGCGTTCCTGCGGCCGGTGCGATCACAGTTGATAAAGTCTGAATATGACGTCTCCACGTCCATCATCTGTCCATGACCAGCGCTCTCATTACACCTGCAAGCGAGACGATGAGTCAGGCGTGGATGTGCGACAAGAAGCAAACAAATCAATACGCTGCCTTCCTGCAAACGCTCAAAAGGAGCCTGTGGGACGACTCGACACGCTACCGTGTCCTGTGCGCTTCTGCTTTGGATAAATCGTGACACAGGCAAGAAGGTTTGCCAGAAACTCCGTTCTGGGCTGTTTAAGACGCAACTGAGGGTAAAGAGTGCCGAGTGAGACGCTTTTCAACGAGCTGAGAGGGTGACAGCTGTCAGAATGAAGGGGTTAACAACTGCCACTTCTATTTCTGCACAGAGTCTAACGGCACTACTGACATCTGTGTTAATTGGGCGTCCTAATTATGCCAGAAAAAACAAAAAGCTGCTTCAAATCTCTCAGGCCTCTGACTTCAACAGTCAGACATAAAAAAAAAAAAAGATACTCTGATACTAACAATTACTGTTGGATTAGATATTCATCTGTATCAATACCAACAGTGCCGTCTTCGCCTCCTGCAGTTGACACACGACTTCACACAGCCCCACTGCAGACAGGCAGGCACGCAGCCCCTCCCCTCACTAGCAGGTGAACACACGAACTCTAGTTGACGTTCACAATACTGAGCTGGCTGAGCATGGCAAGTCCTGATGCTGAAGGGCCTTCGTGGCCAGTTTTAATTGAAAATGAAAAAAGCTAAAGTGCCGTTTGGGAGTATTTTGCATACGAGGCAAAGGACCAGGGAAATGCGAAGGATGTCAGTAAGCCTATATGCAAACAATGCTACAGAGCGGCGGCGACAAAGTCGAGTAGCACAACAAACATGGCGAAGCATCTTAAAGACTGACACCCTGCTCTTTATGAGGAATTTCAAGAGGTCAATAAAGCTCCCATTTCATTGTATTACAGTTATAAATGTTTAACTGACCGGCACACATGTTAACGTTAGCCGTTTAACTATTAGCAATTACCCGATAGCAACATTAGTCATCTGTTGAGGTAGCGGCTATGGCTAAGCCCATGTTTTAAAAGATACATTTCTCATCCCCACTCGTGCCCAAAATTCACACCGTGCCCATTTTAATTTCATTTTTTAAAATTTATTTTTTTTAAATTTCCCGACCACAAACGGCACCAAAACACTTTCATGTAACTGCCATTAAAATCCAAGTACAAAAAAAACAGCCAGTCACAATGCAACTATTAGTGCAGCAGACAACCAAAACAATCGTGCATTTTGTGGTACAAGCATGAAATTTCTACCAGTTAGTACATACCATAAGGTTTATTTTCAGATATGGAGCCAAGTTGGATTTGACCTCTGAGGACCATGAGGGGTCAATGAAGGATTACACAGGGGTCAAAATATAAAAATCCTCCAATCATATTGAAACATATACCATATCATTTGCCTGATCATAAAGATTCCAAAAAGGTATAGTTTGGACTATCTGTGACTGAATGTTCTGGAGTTACGGGGCAAAAACAGCAAAAATGGTGACAAAGGTCATTTGCAGTTTGTATAGGGGTCAAAAGTTAAAAGTTGCTCCAATTTTGGTATAACGTGATGCAAATTACTGGTCGAGTTTATGGGATTAATAATTTGAATAGTTTTGACTGTGTTGAATGCTTGGTCTCGTAAATAAAGGTCAAACAAGGTCAACGTCCATTGGATACTGTGACATATGACACGTTACCCCGTAACATAATAACTAAGCATAACAGATGGTG
>OMMV01028090.1:4121-14746 GCA_900302635.1 Chatrabus melanurus
AAAAAAAATCAACACGCGATTGGGGGCCCCCTGGTGGCCAGGGGGCCCTAAGCGGCCGCTTAGTTCGCTTATGCCTTGGGCCGGCCCCGGTGACAGTGTTGGTAAATAAAAATAACCAAGAGTATCTGCTTAAGTTGTTGATTTTGTTGCCCCATCACCTAAATATATATCAAGGCATGGTTGTTGCATATTATTACAAAGTGAATAAAGAGTTATTTCATTATAAACTATAATGAAAGTAATCTATAGTGTTAGGCATAATTGGTTGCCATGATGACCAGGGAAAACTTTGGTGAAAATATTGCTGATGTCAGAATTCATTGTTCACCTGTTTTCTGTCTGTCTATTCTTGTGTTCTTGTTTCTGGTGGCACTCACCTGAGTGCCACTTTAGTTCCTGGTCACGCTGGTCGTCATGCCATTAAGTAACTAACTAAAATGTATGTGGGTCATTCCATGTAAAATCAATAAATGCTTCCCACCTAACCCCCTCAGAATCAGCTGATTTTTTTTTCTGTACAATAACATGAGAATATTTTATGAAGCCATGCAAATTTTAGCTTCATACGATGAAAATGTTTGGAGATACAGGTGTACAAACTCTATAGGGGTGGGTTGAAATGTCATGCATTTTTTTCACGTTATTTTTTTACTAACATTTTTGAGTCCTCATAACTCCAGTTCTAATAGTGATAGCCAAATGAAATTTTGAGGGTTGAAAAACACCAATGAGCTCTGTTAAAAACCCCAGTTAGTTCAGACATACACCCATTCTGGTTGTCACAATCTGATGCTAAAATAGCTTTTTTGTTCAGCACGATTTTGTCTGCTACTGATTTTGAGCATCAATATCTTTGGGAATAATATAGTTTCAACACTCAATTTGCAGCAGTTTAAAGTCTGTGACATAGATGATGAGAAACAAACATTCGAATGCTGGAGAAGTTATCTGTTTTCTGGTAATTTGCTGGAAAAATCTTGAAAAAGTTCAAATTGGTTCAATTTTGAGGTGTCATTTCATTATGTGGGATAATGGTTAAAATAAATTATGGCATATGAAAGAGCTCTAATTTACCCACATTTTGATACCAAGATCATCGTCTTGAGTTTGTATACCTTCTATAGAGTTCTATACCTTCTGTAGAGTTCATATACCTGTATCTCCAAACATTTTGATAGTATGAAGCTGAAATTTTGCATGGCTTCATAAAATATGTTATTGTACAGAAAAAAACAGCTGATTCTGAGGGTGTCAGGTGGGAACATTTTTCAGATTTGATTGATTTTTTTTATTTTTAAGAGAAGTCACAAAGTACTTCACAAATTAAAAAATAGAGAGATTAATACAGCAGTTAAAACACAACAGAAACGAATAAAATGAAATGAAAGCATGCCTGTACAGAAGGGTCTTGAGTTTGTTTTTAAAAGTTTCAACAGTGTCCTCACATCTCAGATTACACCACATATTAAAGCTGAGGTGAGCGTGATGATAACAATGATAATAATAAGCAGAAGTGAGTGAATAAGTGGAATATTCAGTAACCATAATAGCACAAATAATTGAGATGAAAATATCTTGATGAATATAAAGAAATATATTAAAATGTATAACGTTAGAGATTACTAAAAAAAACTGATTTAGTTAAGTTTCAAATGATACCCCTAAAGTATTTGACTATGTACGCTTATTTGCGTTATTTACTTTTTCCTGGGTGTAGGACCCCCCCCCAAGAATTTTTGTCTTGCGTGATACCCCTGACTCCGTGTTTGTGTGTCACTGCACTCCATCCTTTCTGTTTGCACGCTCTGTTCCCAAATCCAAAGCCTAGGTCCGGTGGCCACCAAGGCCATCACTGCTTGTTTGTAGGGATGCAGAAGTGATAATGTAACGGGTAATGATGAAATGACTGTGATAATGGCACTTAACGGGCTGAAGCCTACGCTTACCGATCCAAATGTGACTTGGTAATTTGATGTTGAATTCTTCTGTAATTTGTTGGCTTGAGTTAAACCAAACCTAACGCAAGCAGGATCAGAAATGATTGTCTGGATTTCTCTGAGGTAGTCCTACTATTCCCCTGTCCAACTTAAACAGGTGTTGTAGTACAAAGTAAAAGTAATGAAGGAAACTATTTGCTTAAATGTGAAAAATAAACAGGGAAGTCCTTAAGGTGAACACACAGTAATTACAATCATGCAGAGTCGTTGTTGTTCTTGGCACGAACTTTGATTGCAGCAGTATATATATCTACAGTATACTAAGTGAACCAGCGTCTGGTTTGAAGCAGTTTTAGACAGATCGTCAAAAACGTTTGAGCACAGAAATGTATGAATACTTTATTTGTGTTTCGTAGGGAAGTGCGTCTACCTCCAGAAGATCGTTGCAAAGTGCTGTCCAGTATGAACACAGGTAGGCGGTGCACAAACACTCACACACCCTATATGAGATTGTTGTTGTGAATCAACCATACAGTATATGTCCACAATTAGACCATCATTATACCTTGAACACAGTATTATTATTTACATCTATGCTTTGTATTAACACAGTCAATCTGTTCAACTATTTCAGGCCTTTTTGTTATTTTCAAAGGTGCTATGTGTGCTAGTGTTCACACAGGCAGTCTGTAGCCCTAACCCTGAACCTGTTTCACCACTTTGGTGTTAGTCCATTTTAGGCCTCGGGTATTGTGACTGAAAGCGTCAGTAATTATAGTAAGCCTGGTGGTTTTACCACACTGACGTACTACTCACTCATAAATACATTTCCAAAGCTCTGTCCTCCACTTGGCAGCCATCCCAAATAAAGTATGGATTCCAGCCAAAGAGACATTGATGAGTAATCCGTCTTTCAGTTTTCTCCGCACACCGCCCAGCAGTCTGTGGGGGTTGGGTGTGGTGGCTTGCCTCATCTTTGCCTGTATTTACAGCTCAAAAATAGCTTGGTCACGAGATGCTGTGGACGAGACGTGCACAAAACAGCAAATGACAGCACAGGAATTATATAGACTGAATACATTTTTACCATCAAACATCAAAGAGAGGTTTTCTCTGATATGAAAACTCTCAATAGTGCACGCTAGCTTAAATTGTGAAGAGCTAATTTGGGATCCATAAAAGCAGATGTGGAGCTTTTTACAAGCCACAATTAAATCTATTGAAGTCCAAGGAGCTTCACTTGAGGTAAAACTGTGAATTAACATTTCTGCAGAATGTCACCTCTGGGTTTAGGAATAAAGAAGGTGGTAGTTCAATTCTAATCTTGCAAAACTGTCAATGGTTTTTGAAACCCAGTTTGGAAGGATCTGTAATCGATAAATTCAGTGCAGACTACAATTCATTATTCACAAACTATGATCAGCATGGTTAGGCTCATGTAATAAAGTTCTCTTCAGCCATCTACTTCAGAGTTTGTAATAGACCCTATCGCATATATTTATGAGCCACCGTAGGGCGCGCGTTACTGGTTTTGACTTTTTTTGTAGCGATTTGCAGATATCCGTGCTTCCATATCTGCCTCCTTTGTAACCCCCCCCCCCCAAAAAAAAATACATCAGCAACGTCTAAACCAGATAGGACGAGGACAACCTAAATTAAATACAATAAACACATATCCCGCAAAACAGCCGCGTCCCGCCGATTTTACTTGTCTTGTTTTGGAACACTGCACCCACGTAGACTATCGCGCTGCTGCCTGCCGCTGCTCGGGCTTCGCACGGCTTCATATTTCAACAAACACGTTGTCCCCGTCGATATTTCTAAGTTCCACAAGTTCAATGTGTCGTTCAGTAAACATACGGTAGCCATCATCAGATTTGTGGATAAACTTGGGCGGTTTTCTCGGTGAGACTGACAAAATCCCAGTGACATTTTCCACAACACGGAACACCGCTTTCTGTGAGAATTTTTTTTCAGCTGTGGCACCGTCATTTTCCTGAAATTTTCGCGAGCATCCACGGTGAAAGAATGTGGCGATAACGCGCACGAAAACAACCGTAAAAAGCTCGTAACACACGTAAAAATATAACCCATTTTCCCGGCGCTGCAAACAGAACACACTCGATACAGCTACCGGAAGTGCGCCTGTCGGCTGAAATCTGCCGGAAGTTGATGAAGCAATGCATTGTGGGTTGATTTTGCCTATTTGCGATAGGGTCTGTTGTGCTGTACGTTAGTTCTTCAATAATTCCTGTGCTTATTCTGTGGGAACTGTCACCTGATTGCTATAGAACAGTGTTTCCCAACCCTGGTCCTCAGGGAACACCTAACCTGCACATTTTCCATCTCTCCCTGCTCTGACTAAGCTGATTAGCTCATTCAGGTGTGCTCAGCCAATCAAGAGCTAAGAGACACCTGAATGAGCTAATCAGCTTTAGGCAGAGCAGGGAGAGATAGAAAATGTACAGGTTAGGTGTTCCCTGAGGACCAGGGTTGGGAAACACTGCTATAGAACACGTGTGGGCAATCGTGTGAAGGGCCAAGGCGGTGCAGGTTTTCCTTGCCACCACACCAGGTGGTTTTACTGATGAGCTCCTCCCCTCAACTTAAATTCCCGATGATCTGTGAAGCCACCTGCTGAGGTGATCGGTAGCAAGTTCAACCTGCAACGTCTTGGCCGTTTATGCTCACCCCTGCTATAGAACCACATTTAATTAAATTTGATCTGTCGCAGGAAGCATCGGGCATTGTATTGCATGTGCTTTGCCTCCACGTGTTTCGTTTCTGGCTGTATCGTGCGTCCATGTTTTCTTGTCTGCGCGTAAATGCATGTGCATGTTCTGCCTCTATGTTCACCTGCCCGGCTATGATTCCTCAGACAGCGGAGGGTACGCTCGCAAAAGTGTGGCCTTGTCACTCATGCTCTCCCCCATGAAGAGAGTCCAGAGCTCACCCAATCTAGCCACAGGTACTAACTCTCACAAACACACTGCAGTTTAACACAGTCAAGTAACAAGAGGACACACCAAAATGCTAAAAACACGAGTCACTTGAAATGCACGCTGAGCATAACTGTCGGTGCAGAAGGCCAGGTTGGTGCAAGACACAAGGTAAGTTTTAACTAGTCAGTGTGTTGTTAACTAAAATGGCATTCATCTGTTGGTGTGCAGCAGGCAGTAAACCAGGTGTTTCATTCTTTTTAATGGGTCCTTCTGCACTCGCACTGAAAGCCATATGTCCTCTTGTAGTCTTCTCATCTGGCACTATGTGGGAATAAAAGACTGAGTCAATAATACATTAAAATTCTGTTTGGGAGTTGGGACTGCCTGGGCTTCCGATTGTCCTGGCTCAAGACTGAGATCCGGGCTTTTAGTGGCTTTCTGAACAGACCCACCAGAAGCGTACAGTATCCGTTTATGGTGAAAGTGTTGAACTTGTTGAAAGATTCACTTATCTTGACAGTGACATCCATGTCTTTGGGACATTGGCCTATAAGATCGAGAGATGTCTGGGAAGAGTTTATAGAGTCATGAGGTCGCTGCACTGAGGTGTTTGGCAATGCTGATACCTTTGTAGGAGAACAAAAGTCCAAGTCGATGACTGGATGTCTTGGATTCTCTGGAGGATCTTGGGTCCTGCTGTAATGACGTTTTTCCAAAA
The DNA here is from genome assembly GCA_900302635.1 of Chatrabus melanurus. Taxonomy (NCBI): domain Eukaryota; kingdom Metazoa; phylum Chordata; class Actinopteri; order Batrachoidiformes; family Batrachoididae; genus Chatrabus; species Chatrabus melanurus. The sequence goes on from OMMV01028090.1 coordinate 9,719, forward strand.
AAAAAAAGATAGAGAGGGTCAGATGAGGCCGTACTACTTGCATTGTGTGAGAACATCAGCTACACTATGCCGCTTTGTTGTGCTTCCCTGAGCTTGATCCAGCACACAGGTGTCTCAGTGCTGAGGACCCCTGCAACTAGAGCTGGCTTAAGGTATGCCCATGTATATCCTGGCTGTGGCAGATGGATCACTTTCAGGCGGTGGGGATGGACTGGTGGTTGCCATCCAGGACCCAGGGCTGTTCTGTAGTGTGGTGGATGCAGTGATGCACTGTATGCTCCCAGACCTGACCTGTGTTTATTCCATTCATGACCTAGTACACGGATATCTTCTTTCATGCCTTAGTGTATGATATTTGTAGTGTTTGTTGTAACAGAGTAACTACATCGAAAGTGATACTGTTGCGCTGACAAACTTTAAGAGTAATACCATATTGTTCCGAATATAACATGAGCCTGATCAGAAACCCCTTATTCCAAGACATTTTTGGAAACTTTGAGAAGACCAAATCTTTTTTTTTAATAAAGAAAATGCTTTTATTTAAAAAAATAATGCTAATGAAAGCACATTTTGTGGGCGGCCCATCATTACATTTTTCAACCATGTACTGACACACTGCTGCTTTTAGAAACACGGTAACCTGTTCTGACTGATAGCATTGTTAAGACGACCTTTTTGGGCTCACCATTATCTAGCATGACACTCGCACTGTATTTCTTGACTGCTTGAGAGTTGCTTGATGACACTGCTGCATTTATCCCCATAAGCTTAAAGTTTGCGTCATAACGTCTCCACAGTTCCTGGTTATTTACCCGACTTTTGAGACACTCTCTTCTCAGCTACTTAAAGAGGCAAGTCACTTAATTTTTGGAAGGCACACTTGTTTCACGGGTATTTGACGCCACCTACTGTTGCGGATGTATATAACATGTAAAAGTCTAGACCCTGAATATAAGACAACTCAATTTTTTTTCAAATGTATTTCCAAGAAAAGAACACATTCTTAGATTTGGAACAGTATGGTATATTTTGAACAGATACCTGGTTTTAGGAGTCCTCGGCACAATATCGAAGCGAATAAACCACTGTCTGTATGAGCTTGTTCTCCAGTCAAGTCAAGTCTGGGAGCATGCACTGGTGCTGCGCTTCGCCATATTCACGATACCACGGAACCACCTTGGGTCCTGGAAACTATTTGAAACAGTCCCATTGCATTTATTTATTATATTAAAATTTTATGCAACACAAGTGCTGGATTACTGATTAATTATTCAAGGTGATTTCTTTATAAATTTGTATAAATATTTAAAGATTTATAAACCTTACACGTCTACCTCAGCAGTTTTGTATTTGGCTGTTTCGCAAAAATGCAGGATGCGCGGCACAGAAGTGAGCGAGCATGAGCAGCAAAAGTGATCAGACAACAAGACGAGGGTATTATTCTGCCTCTTTCTGGTCTACCGCAATTTGGATCAGATCTAATTATCATCAGGTTTGTGTATGCATGACTGGTTCTGATTAGATTTCTACTGGTCCAAAGAGCGCTTATTCCCAGTCTCACATTGCTCTTTCTCACAGAACGTGACAGAAAATCTAATGTGGAAATGTTGAATCTTTACCGTTTCCAGATTGATTGTTTTCTGCATACATAACCAGGTCCATGTGGAAATTCAATTAATAATTTTACAATAGAAAAGTCTGCCAACATTGTGTAAATGCTGCACTGCACACCCCGATGTATGGCTTATGGGACACTTAAAACAAAGAGGGAAAAGGAAAAAAAAAAGAAAAATTAAGCTGCAACATCACAAAAGTTGATTCTTTAAACAACAATCAGAGCCCGAGCTTTCCTGTGTTTATGCGATATGTTGCATTATATACCCACCGAATTAACACTGCAGCGTTACCACATGTTCCCTCATCGTCTACTGGGTGTCACTGCAGTTGACATTCATTATGCTATTACGACAGAGAAGCTGTTTTTTCTACCATCAACATGTGAATGCAGCATAAGCCATGTTTGCACTTCGTCAGCTGGTAAATTTGAAATGCGTCCAAGTCGGTTGTGGCTGCATCAGTTTGCTTAAACAGTGTTTAGACTGTGAGATTCTATTTCATTTTTTCCCCCCTCTGAATCAGTTCCTTTAAGTTTCCTACCTTTGGCATGTTTTGCTTCCAGAATTGGTTATATCTGCGAGTTGTTTAGGTTACTGTTCCATTGTGATAGCGTTCATATTTCATGCTCTCATGATCACTGCCTCCGCCCTGTCACGCACAATATGTGCACTTTATTCGGGTTTTCCTGTTACCACAGGATTTTAAGTGCTGTTCTTCCTGATACTGTCGGCTGCCAGAGTTCTGTGGGAAGGAGTCAAACATGGCACAAGTCCATTGACCTTAAGCTCTTGGAGAAAGGCGCTCTGACACACAACACATCAGCCACACTTATTTGTTTTGACCACTAGTTCAGTTTCAAGTCAGCAAAGCTAAAGCCATCACCCCTTTTCTCTAATGACAGAACTGTGTTTTTGATTTGTTTGTTTCTTGAATTTAGTCTTATTCGGACGGGACTAGTTTAACATGGGGAGGTGGGTTAAAGTCATTTAATACCAGAGTTTCTCAGTGATTTTTGTCCTTTTCAAATGTGCCATGTCAATCATTACGGACTTCACGCTCCCGTGTTGGTAACGATTCTGCCGCCTATTACTTTTTGTAAAATGATCTGTAGAAATTACCTCAGATTATACTTTATATCTTATTCCATGCCAGTCGGCCATGAATGTTACTGACATCCTGTGGTAAAATTACATTACTCCTCCTCCTCCCCATGTAAAGCCAATCTCGTCAGAATAGGGCTTTAGGCCGAGTCCATATGGGTCCATTTTTTGTTGGGCGCGCCGCTTTGAAACGAATACAGCACGTGGCCGTATCTGAAAATATCTGCGTCCACATGAAGCCGTGTTCATTTCTTCTTCGGCATTTGGAGCGTGCTGTAGTGCAGAGCAAACTGAAAGGATGTTGCCATCGTGTTGCAGGAGGCTGATGGTGGCGCACACAGGGTCTGGGTCCGCTCGACAGAAGCAGGGTCTGCACCAGAGCGTCAAAAAGTCGCGTATGTCTTGTACTTTGTATGGAGGCTGATGGCAACCCGTTCGTCAGAAATGCAGCCGATTCTTGCTGTCGGCGGCCAATTTCGCAGCGCGACGATCAGACGGCAGCCAATTCTTGTATCAAAACACAAGAATGGCCCGTGTTCGCTGGCTAATGTGTGGGTGTTGCTTCGCCTACCTGCTCAGAATCACTGCACAGCGGTGTGTCGAACGCCTCTCCCGCGTTGGCAACAGTCCCACTTGTTATAATGGAGCGCTGGATAAACGGGCCGGCCGTGCTGGCACCATGTTGTGGAAAGCTGTGATGCGTTTGAGGTCCACTAACAAACTCCGGAAACTTGATTTTCGCCCTACGTTTTGATTCATGTGAATCCCATAATTTTTTTTCATTTTAGTAATTATATCTTCGGCCTCCATACCTTGGGGACACATGTTTTCAGCCTCCATAAACTGTTGAAAAATGCATCTGCAACAATCTGACTTGTGTAAGCTAGTTATACAGTTTATGGCCTCCTTAAATATTCATATATTCCCCCAAGTTTGTGTCTAAACCTTTTTTCACGAGGTCGGTGAGTGACTATTTCAAATTACTAAGTGCAGCAGAGGCCGAAAATGGCAATCACCAAAAAAGTATGGAGGCTGAAAAAAATTTTATGTTGAGGGCAGATGTGAGGCCGATTTTATTCCAAAAAAAATTATGGAGGCCGAAAAATTTTTTTGCTCTGCACCATGATTTCTGTGGTCCATAGAAATGCCATGTGTAGATTATACAGCACAATGTTTATCGCTAAACATGCTATTAAAATCGACATCCATGTCAAAAACACTCCATCATTCCTGACCTGCGCTTCACAGACACGTTCACAGCGACAGGACATACAGCTGCCTCCCCCCGCTGACAGTTATTCTTACTGCACAGTTTCCTAAAATACACGGTTTGACTGTCCACACACAGAAACGACTCCGCCGTGTTCGTTTTGATCCACTCTGCTGAGTGTTTTCGAACAGCCCCGTTCGAGACCGATAATGAGCAGTTTTCCTGTGGAAACATCCCCGCGTGGACAAGGAATTAGTCTGCAAACAGGTTAACAGCTGTGCTCCCTGAAGCATTCTGCCATCACATTCTTTCGAACAATGTTGAAGCAAGTGTCTCAAATGTTGAACGCGTTTATCAGGTCTAGAAAGTGTAAAAGCATGGTAGCATGATCAATCAAAGGCCCTATTTGGCCGCCACAGCAGGAGGCGAGAGCGAGACTGACGTCATGATCAGAGCGAGCCCTCAGTCTTATTCATGGTATGACTTTGTCACCCTGAAAGTGGAGCTGTGAGTGCTGTGTTTTTTCCTGGATTTAATCCTCCAGAGTGCACTGTGCTGATAGGCTCTATGACACCCTGAGAAATACTGTTGCTCATCCTGCAGCACGATTCTAACATCCTAGTCGAATGCCACAAGTGCTTTGTGTACCGCTGAGTAAACATCCTGGTCTCAGCTCTACTGGTAAAACCAGCTGTCTGTTTTACTGAAATAATACAACTAGACTTCTGGAATGAAATTACAGAAGCATCTCCAAATTTGATTTATATTTATAAATAGTCGTGTCCATAAGTATTTGGACAGTGACACAATTTTGTAATTTTGCCTCTCTATACCACTGCAATAGAGCTGAAATTAAACACACAAGATGTGCTTGTGGAGTAGGAATTCAAGGTGTTTAACAAGAATATTGCACAAACCATTTAGGAATTACAGCCAATTTTAAACATAATCCCTCCATTTTTGGAGGCCATAAGTAATTGGACAAACTAAATATAAGGACTTACGGATGAGAGTTTACGGCTCCCCCTTGACGGGATGCCATTCCGATTTGGGTTACTTCCCCAACCGAGGCCGGTAACCGTTTACAGCTGGGTGGGATGG
>OMMV01028094.1:4310-15176 GCA_900302635.1 Chatrabus melanurus
CCCCCCCCTACGAAGGTATTTCTGGAAAGCCTTTTATTTTCAGCCTGTGGAGCTGCCTGCCACCTTTCCCCGTTTCAGCGTGAGACTCAACCAAACACACAAATGCATCTGTATCCATCTCGCCGCGGTCAGCACAAACACCAGCGCAGCCACGCACAGTGGACAGTAAGCGTAAATACATGCGCACAGATGCACCTTATCCACCTCTGAGAACCTGCGAGGCGGCCGCTGCGTGTTTTGTTTGCCTCCATCGCCGGTTCTGGTGTGTGTTTGTGATACAACATGACCGCGTTCTCTCTCCCTCCGAGAGCCCCTTATTCCCTCGGCGGAGATGAAATGTAATGGAGCCGATTCAATAAGAGCGTTGCCTCCTCGGGAAGCGGGGCGAATCAAATCACACCAAATCCCTAAGAGCCTTCCCAGCATCCACTGCTGCCTCGTCGTTGGGTGGGGGGAATAAAACAATGGTTGCTAATTCACTTGGCTCTCCACACAACAGGGACGACGTGCGATACAGCAATTGTTGAGGGTTATTCACGGTAAAGCTCTTCAATAATGCACCGACTGCTTCTAAAATATGGCTTCTTAATGAATTCAGCTCTTTAATTTGCAGACTCAAAAAAAAAAAAAAAAATTTGTTTGAACACAAGCAGTCATCCACTGGACATTGTGTTCATATTTTGTAGATCAGAGGGTTATTAAGGAAAATTTGCATTGATACAAATACTAGCAAAGGTTCTAGTATTTGTCAACAAACAATCAGGTGAGATGAAATCCCAAAGCTTTTTGGCAATATTCTGCTTTGCAGGATGAGAAAGTTCAAAGAAAAAAAAAACCAAACCACCTTTTGTGATATTATGCAATTTGTTTCGAGTGCCAGAAAACTTGTTCCCAACCTGATCCCACACCGTACCGCCTCCGCAAAAGCAAAACAAATCCACCACACAAGAAAAGCCCCTGCAGCCCAACAAAAACATTCAAAGTGCGTTTGACACTTCATAACGTACGACGAATAATTTACTGTTAGGAAAGTGGACTAGTGATGTCACGGGTGCGATTTCAATGGTACGAGTCGAATACGGAAAAAAAGATCACGATTTCACGGTTTTACGATTATAGGCTGTTGTCTATGTTATGACGCAACAGCGCCGAGGCCGAACAAGCTCACACAGTTGTGCTTTTCACAACATTCTTTTTTTTTTCTGAAAGTTTAAGATGTTATATTAAGCTACAGGCTGAATCAAAAAAAAGAAAAAAAAAAAGGTTTTTAATAAAATGGAACTTGCAGGATCTCTTTTTTCTTCAGAAGTGTGTAACAATATAACAAAAGTGTTATTTCACTCTATGTTTTGATGACAGTTAGCCGGTTACTATAACATACTTTCAGGTGTACATGGCCATATTGGAAAATAGAGTCCATCTATATATATATTGATCATTAATGTGGTATTGCGGTGTACACTGTGAGATTTTCAGCTGTGCCACTGAAAGATTAGCGTTGTGAAAGATGTTGCCTCTGATCGTTACGCTGAAACGGAGGTCTCACGTCGCGCTGTGTGACAGCTTCAAGGACGGCTACTGTCACACTCGCGACCAAAGACAGCCTGGGGAAAAATATCAGATGTTTGAAATGCAGTACGACTCACGTCTCGAAATGCAGTATGAAATTACGCAATATAACCTGTGTCCATAGGTTTGTCTCTCTCTCTCTCTGTGTCAGAAACGCTTCAAGCCAAGTCTTTTCATTAAAAAACAAACAAACAAACATGCACGCAATTTGTTTCTGAACAGCTGATAAAAGCAGTCACCCTCACCAGAAACATACAGTCTGTCCAATCTACTATCATAAATGAGCTTTGTCAAATATGAGCTTCTTATTCCGCTGTGATGACGTTTCATTCTGAGTGTGTTCCACTACTTACTTAAGTCCAACGATATACGGGGCCAATATATTAATGATAAAATGGTTAACACATGGCTGTTTTTGTATCGGCCCTTTATTGTGTCTGCCCTCGGCATCCTCTGTGGCACAGCTGAAAATCACACAGTGTGTATCGCAACACCGCATTAATGATATATATATATATATATATATAGACTCCATTTTCCAATATGGAAATGTACACCTGAAAGCATGTTATACTAACCTGCTAACTTTCTTCATCATAGCATAGAGTGAAATAACAGTTATATTGTTACAGTTTTATATGTAGTATATAAAATATGGAAGCACGTTTAGAACTTGTCAACCAAAATACAAAGTTTCATCTTCATTAAAAAAACTAAAAAAAACTAGCTAAACTCCCGAAGACGTGTATATATATACTACATATGTCCTTATATGGCATGTTCATATCATGATACAAAATGGCAAAAAAAGCTTTGGAATATATACAGAAAATCTTATTATTATTGTTATTTTATTTCAAAACCAGCATTTTACACCTTTGGTTTATCGTTCCACGTTTTTTTTTTTTTTTTTTTTGTTTGTTTTTGGTGGGGTATGAATATGAGATGTTTAAGGAAATACTAAATATTAAAAAGCAGACTTGAGACATAAAGCTCGTTGTTATTTCAGTCCCGTCGCGGCAGACTGGTTGAGCCTGCAGTCCTCACGGTCACGCTCCTTTACGGAAAGGAAATGCCAGACTGTCTCCAATGGCTTCTGAAGCTCCTGCCAGACTCCTCAGTAGTTTTCTTTTCAAACCTCTTCAGTTAAATTTCTGACAGTGCTATGTTTGAAAAAAAAAAGGAAGCAATTAAAATAAATTCTGCTGTATATTTATGCAGCTGCAGTTTTGTTTTTTTGCTTCCCCCTGGACAGCCAAGTAATTGCACTGCTAAGAAAGCCAATTGTAGATTTTATAGCCCCAGGAGGAAGAGACACGGGGCAGCGCGATGCTGGTGTTCTCCTCTGGGTCTGCTAGAGTTACGAGATGAATTTCCTGTAGAGCCTTCCGAAGTTTGGGAAACATATTTCTGCAGAATTATGTTGTGGCTGAGGCTAATTATTAGCAGTAGTAGCATCAGCTGTAGTAGTAGTGTAGGTACAAGTGGCAGCAGGAGGAATAAAAAAAAAAGAGCAGTAATAGCGGCAGTACAAGTTGTATATTCGCATGAACCACTTAGAAACAGATCAGCAGCATCGAGCTCCACGAAGAACGGAGTGGTCCAGTAAAAATTCCAACGTCTTTCCTGGAGATACGGCGCAGTAGAGAAATCCTGGAATGACGCTCGGAAATGAAACGAGTGCACCAAACCAAAAACATCACCTCTGTTTCCTGAAGAAAAAAAAAAAAGGCAAATCCAGCAAAGAACTCACACGAAATCTGACACTGCTGATGTTTTAGTGAACCACCATTTTGTAAAAACTAACATTTTCCTCCACTTGGTGTTCCTATGTTATTGTTCCGAACACGGCTTAAGTGCCGTTTATCAGCCCACGCTGCTATCTGAATCCCATAATAACAAACACTCCTGCCGCCGGGTCAGCCTCCACGTCTTCTACGCTCGGCATCACAGGGGCTAATCCACTCCGCGTCTGTAGGGGGCTTATGGGAAACAGGAAATGCACTTCCTGATTCTTGTGCGGGATGTGTTTTTCTAACAATCGAGGATTTGGGAATGAAACACAATATCTTTGAGACGATTATGTCTGTGAGACTCACAGTGCTATGACGAGAGATCTGTGAGCAAGCTCATAAAATTACCCCCCCTTATATTATATATAAGTGGTACTAAAGCATTTGTGAAGAAATATATATATATATATATATATATAAACATCCAATTATCTCCGCTTGAAGACATTGGAATGGAATTATTTTCCCTGAGGCACATCTTTACATGGTGTGCTACCATTGCGTGAAGTTTCACTGAATTCCACAAACCAGTTTAGGAGGAGTTGTTCTTTCAAAGCCGATATCATATGATGCGTCAGTTAAACACAAATGTCTAATTATCTCTCCTTGAAAACATTGGAATGGAATTATTTTCTTTCAGGCACATCTTTACATGGTGTGCTACCATTGTGTGATGTTTTATTGAAATCCACCAAATGGCTTTTGGAGAAGTTGCTCTTAAAAAAAAAAACCTTGTGGATAGAAGGATGGACGGACGGACAGGGTGAATCCAATATACAACCCCAAATTTATGTTTGCAGGGGGGATAATTAAAGCTTCCCCCAAAAACAGAAATGTTTCAAGTTTAACTCGAGCTTGATTAGTTACTGTAGGAGCATAATTGACAATTTTTTTCCAGTTTAATCTATCTTTGATTAAACAAAATGAAATGCAATAACAAGTTAGTGTGCATCTATAAACTGAACCAATTCACCAAAGCCTGGAATGTGATGATTTCTTACCAAACTAATGTGGCTAAAAATTGTGGTAATTTGTTTGTTGTTGTTGTGGAGGAGGTTTCTGACGAAATGTGTTCACACTCAAAGAGGTGTAAATCCAAAAATAATTTGAGCAATCGCAACATACTGAGGTGGAAAATTCACATCGATTATGTGTTTAAAATGTGAAAAAGCTGTAAAAATGTTCAAACTAAAGTGATTAGAGGCTAAATGAAGTGAATCCCTCACTTAATTAAGTCAGACTCAGTAATGCCGGCGCATTGTGTTGCTGTTGTGCATCTCCGTGTATTCACACAGCAAACGCATTAGGGGATTAAAAAGAGAGCGAGAGACGGAGAGAAACGGCAGCAGCACAATGAATCATGAATCAATAGAAGCAACAGCCCTCATGAAGTCCACGCAGGCTGCTGAGGCCATCTGCGAACGCGCGAACAACCACCGATGACAAGAGCTTTAGGTGCCGGCAGCGCCGCCCGAGTTTCTGCTGCAGGATTCAACTTTCCAAATCCCCGATTCACGGCTCGCGGATCTATTCGCCCATTGATCGAAAGAGGATTGTGGAGCGACTGGGCGCAGAACTGCCGTGCTGCGGACTGCTGCTGGTGATGAGACGCCGACTCTCGGTGCATTCTGGGGCTTTTAATCAGCAGGCGGACACTGCAGGGGACTTTGTTTGGGGCGACGCTGTAAAAATCCCAAACACTGCAGAGAGACGAAGGCCTTTATCTGAAGGAAGCTTACGGTCACATTTTAAGTCCCTTACTTTAGTAGATTAGTATGCGTGTACAAGTCAACATGGGACTGTGATATCTGTCTCGAGGCTGATCCTTGTTTATATTGATCAGCTTGGATTGCCTAACACCTAAAGCAGATCATCAATGACGCCTAACATTCACCCGTTCACTCAGGCTGCTGCATGGAAGGTGCAAACCAACCAAACCAGCCTCAGAGGCGGTAAAACAAAAAAACAAATTCCTGGAATTTAAAAAAGAAAAAGAAAAGAAAAGGTACTCAGGGAAATAGAGTAGTGAAAACATGAGATCTTTTTAGTGGTGCAGAATTTCACATTATCGCTTCTTTCACACCTACAGTTTGTTTGTCTGGTTCCAGATCAGGGAACAAAACTTTCCAATATTCCACTTTTTCCTTGGTTCGGTTTACTTTCATACCGCAATATGTGGGACAAAAACATGTAAATAAAAGCCACATGTCATCACACTGTGTCCCTTTATTGGTCAGAAATACTGCGTTTATGTTCCGGGGTTTAATGTCATAGCAGCAACTTCAGGAGCTGGTTAAATTAAGGCGCTAATGCTAGACTTGACAATTTTTTTTGCTTTTAGCGACCTAACACTGTACTACAGACTGGTGATAATGCTTCTCTGTGAGGCGTTCACTGACCATCTCTCAATACTTCTTCTGACAAGAAAAAGCTACACAACGTGCTGAACTCACATATGGGTCGCACGTTTGGTCTGGACTGAGTCCGACCTTTTCAGGCAGTCCGTAGTCTCCTTGTTTGGATCAATACCAAAAGCAGCTTTGTTTAACTTATGTAATACACTATTAACCCGTCTGCCACCTGCTGGTCATGTTGCAGGGAACAATCTTATAATCACATCTGCAGGAACGCGCATAAAGAGGAAACTAGCAGACATCAGAGTGATTTTTAGGGCAAAGTTCAGCTTTAAAACAAAGTAATCTAATTATCAACGACATCAAATTGTCCAACGTTCAGACTCAGACTTTAAAACCATTTCATTCATGTACCTCAAGAAATAAAGTCATAATGTGAATGCAGGTTGCCTGGGGCGGGGCTACAAATTTTTTGATTGGGCGGGGGGGTTGCATTTAAATAACGTAGAAAGTAAATAGTAAAAATTACAGCCCTAGAGTCTCTGTAATAATAACAATACAATATTGTAATTTATAAGTAAAATATGACATTCATTCTTATTTTGGTTCTTAAAAGGCACCAGATTCTATCTACAGACACACACAAATTAAAAACTCCTCCCCACAAATGCAGAAAAAGTCTTCCCTTCCTTCCTTAATAAAACTTCTGAGCAGGTGTGCCTGAAGCTACATGTAGCTTGAAACGAGCTTATTATTCAGTTGGTGTCATTCCCAAAACCGAGGTCTGGTGGCCACCAAGGCTACCGCTGCGTGTTTGAGGATTTATGTTACGTTTTACAATGCAAGAGTCTATTTTATATGAAGAATATAACAAGGCAACCGACAGCCAGCACTCGTGCGGCTCGAAGCTCCGAGTTGCCAAAAGTGAAGCGCAATAAATTAAGAAAAGGCAGCGAAAAAGAGGAAATACAACAAAGTGAAAAGGTGGCATCACGCTGAAAGCAATAAGACTAAAGAAAGAAAGAGAAGGAGAAAGGTCAAAGTCAGCAGAAAGAGAGAAGGATATTCAAAGGTTTCCATTCACTCCCTTCCCCCGAGTAATCCCACATCCCCGGAGAACGAGGCATTGTGTGTAGCAGTCGGCGAGCTGACATTTACCTCCTGCCTTCTGTTGCTGTGATTATTTTCTCCTCCAGGTGTGATGGCCAGCCTGTAGCCACTCTGCAATAATGCTGCCTCAGAGTGAGCTGGGAACGTGAGTCAGAGTGCGGCCCAGGCAGACCTTTTACTGAGTCTTGGTATTGAATTGGGGCTAAAAAAGGTTGCTGGACCATGAATGGGAGCCCGTCATTTCAGAAGAATTGCGGCTCCAGTCGGCTAAATAAGCTCTTACCGTGTAATTCAATGGGATGTAAATTTACCTTCAACAATATAAAGGAGGTAAGGAAATAAAATCGTAAGAAACTCGTGATCCAGGCTGCAGTTGATGGGTTTGTCTTCTGTCTAAAATAAAGATGATACACAAATACATAAAGCGCTCATCCCTGGCTGAGTGGGTTCCCATGCATACCTGTCTGTAGAAGGAGGCCGGTCATTGTGGGCCTTGCTGATTTGGGTGTAAAGGGAGTCGGAGTGCTGGTGGTGTGGATGGATGAGGGGGTAGTCGTCACGGGGGCTGTGAGGCCGGCTGTGCCCGCTGTCCACCGAGCTATTTAAGGCATTGATGCCGTCGTACGGGTGCTCGTCCTCGGAGGGTCTTTCCAGCGAGCGGCTCACGTCCAGGATCTCGGCGTAGTCCCTTTCTCTGGCCTGGCGCTCCCTCAGCTCCCTGGTCTTAGCTTGGATTCTGAGTGCCAACATGGTGACAGTTAAAATCAAGGTGGTTTGGCTGAAAGGTTACTGTTAACTCACAAAGGCTACAACAGTTCTCCAGTTGGTAACACGTTTGCAGTATACGAGGCAATCGGACCCATGAGCGTGACGACGCCAAGAGCTATGGCATCAATCAACAGCATCAATGAGGACATGGATAGTGTTTTGGAAAGAATGTCCAAGTAAACACCACAATCCATTGGGTGGTGGAAATCTGACCTTTGACCCCAATGACTTTCACCTGAATGATTGCCCTTTACTTGACCTTGCTGGAGAAATTCGGGAATCCACTGACATACGTGTGTCACGTATGGTCCAAAGCAGGTAGAAAACCAAATCCCTTGTCCTTGACCTCTGCCCAAATGAACCCTTTATGGGTAATTCCGAGGTCAACCTTCATCCACATACCAAGCTTGGTAGAAATCAGCCAAAAGACATGGGAGAAGTAGACCGACAAAGAGACACACGAGACCTTGACCCCAATGACTGACCTTTGGTAAATTTGACCTTACTTGGGGAAATTCAGGGACCCACCTACACACGTGTGCCAAGTTTTGTGGAAGTAGGACTGAAATTCTAAATTGTGAACTTTGACTGCAATGACCTTGACCTTTGCCAAAGTGAACCCTTTAACGGCAACTCTGGGCTCGACCTTCAACCACATATCAAGTTTGGTGGAACTCGGCCAAACGATTTGGGAGAAGTAGGGGAACAAAGAAAAACGGTGCTCAAATTATAGCACGATTTGCCTTTTCTTATGAACCAAATTCTAACGCCACAGAAAGACTGAAGAAGAAACACACTTCACAAGGCCGCACTTACAGCCCTGTGCAAAAGTTTTAGGCATATTAAATGTGTCTAAAATTTGACTTTTAAATAAAGAGAAGCTGTTAAATAGTTCATATTTATGAATAAATATGTAAAATGTCTGACTACATCTCAACTATAAGGAATTTTGCTTCTTTTTAAAATAAGGTTTGTAAATTAGTAATCGATTGGTTACTTTAATGAAAAAGAAAACGTAATCTTATGTTCTATTTGTGGTGCTTTTTTTTAGGGGGGGGGATTTCACATGATTTTCTGTTGACGATGACGCTGGGGGCATTTGTTGTTGTTTTTTAATAATAATAATAATAATAAAGTGCCTAAAACTTTTGCACAGTACCCTATATAAATACACTTTAAGGCAGGAAGTGTCTGAGGTTATTTGGTTTCCAAATACTGAAGCAAAATGAAACATAACATGCCTTAGCACTCAGAACCCCTCGACTCGTGAAGTACAAAATGACTGGTGGAAGAAAAGCAACCTATTTTCCAGAAAAAGTAGGTGAAGGCCACCCATCTTCAATAGGCCTCTGAACCATGCTTCACGAACATTCCTATAATGAACGTCCCTTAGTTTGTTTCGATGATATTGTGTTTATAGGTGAAGGTCACCGGTCTCCAATAGGCTCCATCACAAAGATACGTCACTGACAGCAAAATGATAAATACCTCTTGGCCTGTTCTGACGACATCACGCTTACGTTATTACTGACCAAGCTGACCTACTTCTGTGACCAATCTTCAACAGGCTTCAGGCCCATCCAAAGACTGATCACCGACATCAAGATGTCTTTAACCCATTCAAGGGATATAACGAGCTTCAGCACATGGACAGAAAGACTGACAGACACACAGACGGAGAGGAGGACCAACAACAACATGATGACAATACCCCTTCGACTGTCACTTCATACACGAAAACAGACCAGATCTAGGCTCATATATTCCATGTGTCTTCTGGCAAACTGCAGCTGAAATTTCACGTCTCAGTGAAAATCCTTCTCTGTTTCATTCTGCCATGAAGCTGTTTGACTGGTGACACAAGACACAAACATATCACTACACACAGTTTCTCCAATCACAGCCACAGAAGCCTATAACTCCTTCAGTGCTGTCATAAGTGTCTTGGTGGCTTCCCTCACCAGTGTCCTTCTTGCACGGTCACTGAGTTTGTGAAAACTGCCTACTCCAGATAGATTTACCATACACTACCATACCGTTTGCATTTCTTAACATATACAATAATCCTTACATTTAGTTTGTCCAATTACTTATGGGCTCTGAAAATGGAGGGAGTGTGCTAAACGGTTAACGTGACGTTTTTGTTAAAACCCTTTGAATTCAAGCTAAAAGTGGACACTACAAGAACATCTAGTTTCATTTTTAATTCATTGTGGCGGCGTACAGAGGCTAAATGACAATGTTGTGTCACTGTCCAAATACTTATGGACCTGAATACAGGTTCTCGTCCCTTCAGCACTTCATAAAGAGGAAGCACTGCGTGTTCACACGGTGCTGCTAATGTACACAGTTCACAAACACACACCTCTTGACATTTCTGTTTCACACACACACAATTCAAACACACACACACACACACACTCTCTCTCTCTCTCTCTCTCGGCCATTATCCCGTGAATAACTGGCAACACCGTTTTCTATAGCAGAGAGACGCTGAACTGCACAGCCTTGTAATTATGGCGCTGACAATTATCAGAGCTTTACAAATGCAAATTATCACACTGCTGTCTGTTTTCCAGGCTCCTTTTTTAATGGGAACGCAAGAGCCAACGGGACGGCCGCAGTGGCGACGGCGTGGACGCGCACCGTCGCACTAACTCGAAACCCTGCCGGCACAAGATCTGCATGTTGAAAACCAAACCACAAGAGTTAAAAAATAATTACCAGTGTGTTGAATGGGGAATTTGTATGTATGTTTGTTTGCACGGTGGTCACGTACTACCGCGCATGCACAAACAGCTGCGCTCACTGCAACACGCACACCGGCAGCCTCACGTTTGGCTGACCCGAGCCGGTAACGACGCACTTTCTAAGTACTTGTTCTACCGTTTTTCAATAAAGCAAAGCAGAAATGAGCGCCGTTAGTATCATTTCGTGTTGCTCACGATATGAGCTACTGTCGTTACGGCCTGCTGGCATTAGCATGCTAATGCTGCGCCAGGACGCTGCCAGCTGTACCATAATTCAACCCTGAACGGTGAACATCGTAATTTATTTGGACCGTTCGAAAACGTCTCTCGTTTCGTTATTATGCTCCACGCTTTTGCGGTGTTGCGTTCCATTTTGAAAAAAAACGCTCTCATTTTGTTGTGTGATTCCAGCAGCAGTCAGTGTGTGTGTGTGTGTGTGTGTGTGTGTGTGTGTGTGTGTGTGTGTCTCCGTCTCCAGAGCTCCGCTGACGTCACAGCAGTTTAAGCTGTTAAACTCCATTG
>OMMV01028114.1:0-13643 GCA_900302635.1 Chatrabus melanurus
TTTTACGTCTCATCCGAAGGACGGCACCTCCTACAGCACAGTGATCCTGTCACTGCACTGGGGCATCGGGATTGGCCAGAGGGAAGAGTGCCACCTACTGGCCACCAACCGACACCACTTCCAGCAGCAACGCAGTGTCCCCAGGAGGTCACCTTCCAAGTACTGACCAAGCCCACACCCGCTTAGCTTCAGTAATTCAGCAAAGGCAGGATCCATTGGTCTGCTGCTGCTGGCAATTTATATACTTAGCGATATTTTTAATCATTAAAATTCGGCTAGGTGGTTAATAACATGTTTTTCTGTGGTTTGACAATTTCAAAACACAGACTGGATTTCACTTTACAGGCACTTTAAGCTAAAATTAAAATACAATCCAGATTGTTTTCTGTTCTGGAGCGAGTGGTGAGCGATTTCATTGGCGGTGAAAACTGACCGGAGCGGGAAGTGATCATGTGTGCTCAGTCTGCAGTGGCTGTGCACGGGAGAGCGCGGGGCGGGGTACGGCTCCGTGAGGCGCACGGCTCCATGAACGATGCCCACATCTCATCTCTCTCTGGCAAAAGCATAGATATCATGCACGTGTATAATATCCATGTGGTAAAAGTCGGTGACGGTGGATATGCGGGTAGAACATGCAGTGATAGGGGCCTACCGTTCTGTGAGGAGAAGCCTCCTGAGCGAAAAGAATGCAGCGCTCTTCGACAGTTTTGAGATGTTAACAGACACATTTTAGCTTTGTGGAAAAGTCTTGTTATAACTGCGGACGTTAGTGCATAGGCTGTACAGAGTACCGTTGTGTGCATGCCCAAAAGCTCTCGTGTCATGGGCTGCCTTCTAATTCGTTTGTAGTCTGCGATAACCTGCTGTATAAAATGACACACAACTTTAGACTGCTACTGTAATAAATCGGGCCCGATTTCTTCATTTTTGGAATCGGGAAGGCAATCGGGGCCAAAAAATCTGCAGTGGGAAACCGCCCTTAGCGAGATTCAGATGAGGAGTATCACTTGCATTGTGAGGGAATGTCAGCTACGACATTTTGGATATGTGGGGCATTACTGTGGGTGTGTGTTATGACCCAGCTGGCAGGGCCACAACAAGAAACGGGGGGGGACACCACCAAACCAGTAAAAATAATTTTATTAACAAAATCAGGTAAAGCTAAAAAAAACAAGGCCAAAACTGGCCAGATGAACAAATGCAGTGCCAGGGAGGACGAGAGGAGAAGTGCTGCCACACCCGTCTTAAGGCCTCCAAAAGCTGGCCGGGTGCGCCCAATGAGCTAATTAGCTCCGCCCACCAGGCCCTGCCCAAGCGGGAGGCCATCACAGCATGATCCAGCATGCAGGTGCCTCAGTGTTGAGGACCCCAGCGACTGGAGACGGCCACGGGAACCCCCACGTTTCACCTGGCTGTGGCAGACAGATGGTTACTTTTGAAAGGTGGGGATGGACTGGTTTTCTGCCTGGGTGTTTGCCATCCAGGACCCGAGGTGGTTCCGTGGTGTGGTGGATGCAGTGGCACCAGCATATGCTCCCAGACCTGACCTGGCTGGCAGAACTGCAGGGCTGGTGAAGCTTCAGCCCCCCGAGAAAAAGCTGAATGCTATTTGAGTGTTTTCAGCCTGAGGCGGTTTCAGTTCAAACAAATAGCTTTTGTCCATTTGCTGCAATAAACACTTTGGTACAGAGCAAACAACCATATAAATATAGCAGAGTATTATATTAGCGAAAACAAAGCTGAGGGTCAGAGGTGATTCAGTGCTAATCTGCTTCTTGCTTGATAATCTTTTTAAATGGTAAATGGGCTGCATTTCTAAAGGTGATTTTCTTCTGAGAAAAGATGGTCAAAGTACTTGACAATTACAACACCAATAATAAACCACAAATAACCGAGAAACTGAGGAAATAAGATGTGTTTGGTACTCTGTTGAGCCACAGTATGGAATCGTTGGAATAACTGTCTCTAATTAGCAGGTCGGCCGGCACGGTGCTGCTTAGTGGTTAGCACTGGTGCCTCACAGCTAGAAGGTCTCGGGTTCACTTCCGACCTGGTCCTTTGTGTGTGGAGTTTGGCTGTTCTCCCTGTGTTTACGTGGGTTCCCTCCAGGTGCTCTGGCTTCCTCCCACTTCCAAACACATGCAGGTTAGGTGGATTGGTGACTCTAAAATAGAGTGTGAGTGTAATTGTGTTTTTCTGTCTATATGTGGCCCGGCGATGGACTGACGGCCTGTCCAGGGTGTACCCCGCCTCTCGCCCAATGACTGCTGGGATAGGCTCCAGCCCCCCCCCCCCGTGACCCTTAACTGGAATAATCGAGTTTAGAAAATGAATGATTAATTAGCAGTTCCTTAATGATACCCGGATCAGGCCTGTTGCATCCATCATGAAGTTGTGTCAGCAGCAACTCTACGGCCATGACTCACATTTTACTGGAGTCGGCCACAGGAACCCCCACGTTTCACCTGGCTACAACAGACAGCTGGCTACTTGATCGAGATAAGAATACACTGCAGATTTTCTTGGGTAGTCCCAGTCGGAACTCAATTAAGTTCCATCACGCAGTAGATGCAGCAACTTAAAGCACTTGTATATGTTCCCAAACCCGACATTCAACCATTCACGCACAGCTACTACAGGAGCAATTTGGAGTTAGGGGTCTTGCTCAAGAATACTTTGACACATAGACAGAACTTGGGGTGGATGGATGCATCAACTCTTCAGTTAGTGGACAACCCACCGTTGACTACAGTTCTTTTGGTACCCAAGAAATACGCAAGCAGGTACGCGAACAATGATGCTCAAAATTACAGCTGGACAGTATGGCCTAAAATTGATATCACGGTATAATTTGAAGCACGAACCCTAACAGTAAAATTTCAATATAATTGCTTCAGAAGTGGTAGAGCACTGGTATGGGAACTGCATGGCAGCTATGACTGTACTCTTAACTATATTACTACAACATATTTCACATAGTAAAGACGCATTTTCAGAACATTTATTGTGCAAAACTGCAACAAACAGAAAAAAAATACAAAACCTTTTTCTCGAGTATCTTCAATCTTTGAAAAACACTTTCATGAAATATAATAAAAATCAAGCTGCACAAAGTAAAAACAAAAACTGACCTGATTTGCAGAGCTAGCTTTTTCTTCCCATCGCCGCTCAACAACGTTTGCAGTGGACGCATTCTTTTGCGTTCCTCATACTCCACAACGTGTTTTGACTTGAGGTGACAGAAAAGATTGCAACCGCTGTCGCCCGACAGTTTGCAAATTATCGTTTTCTGCTCACTCTGACTCTTTAAATCCAAACCACGTCCGTACGATGGACGTTGTACCGGTCTTTTGTCATGTGCACAGCTTCCTGACATTTTTTGCCAATGCAAAAGAAAGCTGCGTGAGCTCTCACATTTTCCAGATGATTCACTGGCGTAGGCTGAAAATGTCAAAGTCTGCTCTACCGGTTAGCCGGTATAGTCAAAATCCATACAGTCAAGCAAATTTATACCGACTATGACTGACCGTTTATACCGTCGACCCCTACTCAAAATGCACGAATTTATGTGCATGTCAGGGAACAAAGTCAGGTATGATTTTATCGACACCCAGACAACCTAAACACACAGACAAAAAAAAAAAAGAAAAAAAGTCACATGCTGTTCCTTCACATGAAGCAGAGCGCGAGTATGCTTGTGTTTCCACGTTTCACTCTGCACTGCCTACAGGTACTGTAAATACCAGCCACAACCTCAGTGATGGCCAAGAGCCTATTAGTTGGACATAAAAGACAGGCTGATTCACTGGCAGCCAGACAAAGACAGAAAAGGGCATGATTGGATTCAGGGAAAGTGCACCTGTCACTGTGTGCAGATGTGCGTGGGCGAGGTGCAAATATTCAACAGACTGTGTATTCAACAGCATAACTGTGCAGCTAACTGCACAGTTATCCAGCAGTTGTAGCGCCACTTATTGTACGACTACAATCGCACATCAGTGACGTGTCTCTGTCCGCACACATACGCACCTACTGTGTAGGCAAGACGCTCTCCACAGCAGCGTAATTAAGCCCGGTCACTGCAGAGACGTCCTAATTGATAACCCTAATGACCCGAGCAATGCGTGCCAATCAAGTGTGTTGAGTCCATGTGCGAGCAACTACAAGTTTTTTGTTTTCGTCTTACATAAACTGCTAGTTTTGCCTTTTTGTTTTGTTTGTAGCTGTTGTCTCATTTATCAAGTCTGCACACAATGATCACAAATCCCTGTACCTTACTCGGTGGACTGCAGTTGCATCTCGTCAGGGAGTCCCGTGTGACACCGGCTTAAGGTTTTTCCACGCTATTGTGGTCATTCAAGCCACAGTTTTTGCTTTGCGCATTCATGTTGTAGTACTGATCGTCACGAGGCGACTGCGCGCATGTGCAGAGTGGAATAAAGTGAAAGGCGGTTTCAGCCAGTCAACGTCAAGCTTTAAGCGTCACTGCAGAGCAGTAAAGTCAGCAGGTTGACTGATTGACTAGTCTGTGCAAACCCTAACAATGGGTTTTGTTTTTTTTTACATTTTTGTCTAGCTGCTTGTTACTCGAGCATTAATACACCCATATGTATGAAATTAGGTGGGGGGGAAATGCTTAAATCTCTCCGACGACAGGGTGTAGGTATGGCTCCACAATAAAATTCTCTTTCCTTTTCAATTTAAAATGGGATATGTTTAGATTTATCACTGATTCAAAAACTAATAAACATATCATAATAAGCAATTGATGTCATGCCAGGAATTTCCCCCAAATGCACTTTGGTTGGGTCTAGGGGTGGACGGTATAAACGGTACACAGTCATATTCAATATTTACTCTTTTGTTTATACTGCGTCAGCTGGTAGAGCAGGTTTCCACATCATCAGCCTGCATCAGCAAATGGTCATGGTTCACGGGTGATCGCGGGTTCTGATGTTTGTTTTCTGCTCTCTTGGTTACTGTTTTTCCAAATGTCAGCGTCTGGATATTTTTACCTCTGTATTTACCTGTTCTGATTAATTCTCCATGTTGCTGTTCTCCTCGCGCTTTTATTCTGATGTGAACTTCTTTGGCATTACTTCCTGCCTCACAGGCACTCTGGTTTCCGGTTTCACGTGCACGCTCATTTCCTGGTTAGATTGAGTCACGCGCCATTTAACCGTCCGCAGCCAGATGGTTTTGCATCCATGCCTGCTCTCTCATGTTTGTTCCTTGTGTTTGATCTCCAGTTGTCGACCCACGCTGCCTCCCTGTGTATTTCCAGTTTAGCCTGCCGCCCATCAGACTTCCTACGTAGTACGATTGCTCTTTTGACCTTCTGCTGGTGTTCCTGGTTAACCTGTTTCCTCTTTCCCTCATGGACACTGTTGCCTCGCGGACTGACTTCCTGGTGTATTCTGACCACCTGCCCGTTTCAACGGTTAAACTGTTCTCGTTAAACATCTGTGTGGTTCTCTGCTCTGGGGTTTCCAGTTGTGCTAACACTGTTACACGAATCACCTTGAAGACCTGACAGCTCACACCGATTTGTCCTGCAGTGGAGAGAAAAAACAAAAAATGCAGAAAGCGGTGCGCACAATGAAGTTGTTCAAAAAGACTGGCGGAACGTCTGTCGTATGGACATGTTTTGACTTTGAGACATTGTTTGACAGTGAGAAGAAAACCATCCTTTGCAAACTGTTGGGTGACAGTGGTTGCAATCTTTTCTATCACCTCAAACCAAAACACGTTGTGGAGTAGGTTTGTCAAAAAAAAAAGATACTCAGATACTAAAAATTACTATTGGATTAGATACTCATTTGCAACAGAATCGATACCAACAGTGCTGTCTTCGCCTCATCCAGTTAACTTCACACAGCACCACTGCAGACATTCCAAGCACAAAAAAAACAAAAAAAAAACCCCAATGGTCCAACTGCTCGGAGACAGCCAGCCACGATGCAACATTACCGTTGGTAATAAAAATGAAAGCTGGCCAAAGGGAAAAAGTCATAGAGCGGTGTTAGATATGACGAGATTGCACAGATTTAAGTGCTGCTTAAGCCTCAAAGCCGTGACTTCCAGGTCCACTAACAGCTTCATGCTAATGCCGCGTTCAAGACAAGTTGGAAACTTCTGAAAACTGCGTTCACTTGATGAACTCTGAAAATAGGGATGCACGCAGTAACATATTCGAGCTTTGCTGTCTTGACAAGGAATGCATAAATAAGTTGTTAATAAGTTGTTTTTGGGGATTTTTTATTTATTTATTTATTTTTTGCTCTACCTAAAAATATTGTCTTTGTTTTTTGCACTACCTGTATAAAATATACTACAAAATGTCATATATATATATATATATATACACACACACATACACACACACACCTTACAGTTATGTTAATGTATTTTTGTTTTCCACTGTGTCAGACAACTGAAAAATAGTGTTGTCATTGATGTTACTGTTTGTACTGTTCTTTGTTCTAATCTTTATTAAAAACACGCCTCTTAATTTTTTGTCATCCCCCACCCCACCCCCCGTGGTATCAAAAATGCTATAGAGTATTTTCCTGGGTATCAGTATCAAGTTTGCAATTCTAGTATTGTGACAACACTATTGTGGAGTATGAGGAATGCAAAAGAATGCATCCACCGCAAAAGTCGGATAAATCGTCAAACGGAGACGGGAAGAAAAAATGCTAGGTCTGCAAATCAGATCAGTTATTGTTTTCACTTTGTGAAGCTTGATTTTCATTGTATTTCCTGAATGTGTTTTCAAAGATTGCTATGACTTAAGAAAAGGTTTTCTATTTTTTGTGAAATATGTTGTAGTAATGCACTTAAGGGAATGGTCATAGACGTCATGCAGGTCCCACACCAGTGAATTACCACTTCAGAAGCATTTATATTGACATTTTCAGAAAAATTTATATGCCATGATATACACCTTTAACATTCATACAACAAATGATACCGCAATATAAATGTTAAATGTGAGGTCATAACATCCAGCCCTAGTTTGGTCTTAAAACCAAAAACTGTCAGAAAATGGATTTGTGTAGCACTGCTCCATCGGGGCTTGCAGCTGCCTCTATCTTGATCTGAAGCAAATAAATGGAGTCTTAATTTGGAGGGGCACTGTGACATCAACTCCCTGATCTCCATCAGCATCTCCGATAAGATTAAAAGAGCCGAGAAGAAAGTTTAATAACTTACACATCAAGCCATGGCTGAATTATCCTTTTATAAATAATTCAATTATCATGCCATCTTTGAATCGGTGCTTTAAAAAAAAAAAAAAATCATCTAAATGTAAATGTTTGCTCAAACTCATGAAAAGCAGAGTAGGAAACACATTAAAAGGAAAGTTCAAAGTTAGTTTTCCCCCATATGCTTTAAGTCACGGAATGCTGCCCGCTGCTTATGTGGCAGGCACATTTCAAAGGACTGAAACAGAACCGTAACATCACAGCACGTAGAAAAGCTGGACACTGTATGAGAGACAGTTACCATGGTGAGGACTCTGTAGGTTAGCCAAGAGGGTGGGCGTACAAAATAATAAAAGCAACACACAACCAATAACTGAAAAGCTGCCGTTAATGAATAAGAACTGCAGCTACAGAGTGTACTCGACTTTAAAATGTCACTTTTCAAAGGAACAAGAGACAATCCACAAGACATCCAAGGAATTCAAATACAGGCGGATCTGTAAGTGCCCATGGTGAGGTCACAATAAAGCAAAATGATTTGACACGACCACAAAGACAAAAATGACAGTTTAAATAAAAAAGCTCATTAAAACACACACACACAGACACACACAGTACTGCACAACATGGCAGAGTAAATGCTACTTTTAAGCTTTGGGAGTTACTACATCTTTTACAAAGAGTTTACATTTTCTCCCATGTCAATCAGTTGGTTTGATTTTTTTACAGGAATAACAAAAATGGACATTTTTTTAATAAATGGGACACAGGCAAAATAAGACACCACTAAATTTTGATGCACACCTGCATCCAGAGGCAAATTATTTTCACTTTCTTCAACACTACAAAATGAGGTTTTTTTGGGGTTTTTTTGGTCCATTTCTCTTGGAACTGCTGTAGATGGCCACTCATTAGAGTGCATTCCTCCATCAAGGTGCAGCAGACCCTTCACCCACACTAACCACAACCCATATTACAACCCAGCAATTATTTTATGATTTTATTTTAAAATTGTGGTCTGTGTATTACTTCATGAGAAACTGACAAAAATGCCTCCAGATCCATATCTGCAACTACACACATTAATGGTTTCTTCCTTGTCCCATGCCCCACTCCTTCATCTAAGCTTATCATCTGCTGTGCTTATCCCCGTTTACCGCAGCATGACGTGGATGAGAGTCTATGACTACCCCCAGGATGGGACGCCAGCCCATACCAGGTTACTTCCCCAGCCAAGGCCGGTTCCCATTTACAGTTGGATAGACTGGGACGACGCAGATGAAACGTCTTGTCCAAGGACACAGACAGGTAGCCTGAAGTACACCCCTGGAATCAAACTCTGATCTATGTAATGGCAGTCCAACTAAGTCCACCAACTCACTGCATCTAAGGCATACGGAAATTATTGCACAGGTTTTTGAGTCATCCTAATGACACGGGTGAAAAAAAATCATCTTCTTGGTGGAGGTAATAATGCATCAAGTCTGGGACCATACGCTGGTGCCATGCGTTGCTACATCCACCACACTACATAACAGTCTTGGTTTCTGGATGGCAACCATCCAGGCAGACAACCGGTCCATCCTCCAGCCACTGGGGTCCTCAACACTGAGACACCTGCACCTGCTGGATCAGGCCCAGGGAAACGTGCCACATGGCCAAAGTGTGGTAGCTGAAGTTCCCTCACAATGCAAGTCACACTCCTCATCCGAGTCTCACTAAGTAACCGTTCGGTTTACACACAGTCATTCCAGGATCCTCCGAAGAGCCCCAACACCAAAGGCATCCGGTCGTTGCTTTAGGCCACTGGTTAGCGTCCAAGTTTCACAACCACACAGTAACACAGGAAGCACCAGGGCCCAAAGTAATAATGCACGGTTCTCACTAATAAGTCATACATACGGTCAAATACGGCTGAGAGGTCTGTTATACACGAGCAGATCTATGCACTTTTCCAAGTGCCAGTCTAGTCTGTCATAATCTGGGGCTGCTGAAGACCGACTGTGCTCACAAATTCTCATCCATTCTGATTAAAATATTCACGATTATGATGTTTCAAACCTCAGGATGCCACAGATAACATATCAATAGAATTAAGAATCACATTTGAGAGCAAATTTATTATCTACCCTCTAACAGACTAAGCCAACTCATAGCACCAAGAGACAGAAAGTACAGATAAAGACAACCCACTGACTGTTTTAGTAACAGGGAGTCTCTGCCAGAGCGCGCGTGCGTACGTGCGAGTGAGAGAATGAGCGCTGCATTAACAGGATGTCATACTCAGAAGCTGCTGCCCTTATTGTAGTTCATAATATATTGATATTAATGAATACTGCATGTTGTGTTTATTTTACCACGTGCACAATGGAATATGTTGCGACAATTCCTGTGGCTGACAAATTCGCTGCACAGAGACTTTAAGCCGCAACGACTGTGAAAACAGCCACGTCGTGTTGTGTGATGCAAAACATGTAACCACGAAAAGCGGTGCGCACGGGGAAGGTGTGCGTAAAGGTTAGCCCGGTCCGGCGAGTGATCGAACGATGGTTTCAAAGACACAGGGCATACTGTGGTTGTGTGCGAGTTAAGTCGGACTTAGACACTGGAACTTTCTGTGTGTTGTGAAATGTCTGTTAGTGGTGGTTTGTGGGCATTCTTTTTTTTTAGCTTCAAGAGCACCAAAAACACAAAGGGAAAGCCGGTCATTAATTCTGCACGTCTGTATTTTGCACACAACGCTACAGACAGGCGCTCAGAAATTTAGCACCTTAGGTGTGAAATGACTGAACCAAAACATTTTTCTTGCAAACGGTTGATCACATTATTTAGCCTCACACCACGCCGTGCAGCTATGAAGCTGCAAAACACAAACACAATCTGTACATAATTTGCAAATGCACAGTAATGGCGACATAAGAGATGATACAAGCAAAATTTAACTTGTGCATCTCTTACGTTTGCTGACTGCCCCATTTGCTTTACCGCTGCAAAACAAACTTTATACAAGCAGCTACGTTGCACAGAGCAACGACACGGGCAGGTTATGCTCTGCTGTCGGACCATTAATGCAGCAAGCTAATTGAAAAGCATAACTCATCCAAACCATGTTATCCCCAATAAAAACAGAGCGTCGGTGGTGCTGCAGCTCCCAGTGGTTTATACAATCAATGCTGCCAGGAGCAGCAATTTTCATGAAATCCTTTAAGTTACCAAAGAGTCTGACCTTTGACCTTGAGCACACCTTATATGTTTTGTGGCGTGCAACGTTAATCCAGATAAGACCATAATATGAGCAGCGATGTTTGTGAAGTTCATGAAGCGGTTATGGATTGAGGACAACTTTTATGCAGAACCACCTGAGGAACACGGTGTACAAGTTTAATTGAGAACAACAGACAGTGTGCAATGGCATAGGTAAAAAAAAAAAAAGGACCATTGTTCCTGTTGGGGGTTATGGTCTCCACAATATGGTACCTGTCAATGTCTGACAGACGGATAGACAAAATTTGCTAATCCAATAACAAATGAACAAATGACAAACTTATGAAGACGCTTTGATCGTACCCTGACTGCAGCACTTGAGATACTGAGTGAAGGTCGGAGCGTCTGGGTTTGTGATCGTCCAGGATCACTGCTAAGATCCAAGCTTTCCATGACTTCTTGGACTCGGCCATCAAAAGCGCATCTGTGTGCAGTGAAAGTGTCAAGCTTGGAGAGACATTCACTCATCTCTGGAATGACGTTCATGTCTCTGGGTTCTCGGCCTTTTAGGTGGAGAGATGCCTGGGAAGAGCTTATGGAGTCATGAGGTCGCTGGACAGAGGTTTCTGATGATGATGGTCCCTTTGGAAGAGAACAAAGTCTTTGGGTCAGCCTGCTTCCACTTACTGTATGGTTGTAAGACTTGGACACTAACCAGTGACCTAAGGTGATGACTAGATGTCTTTGGTACTCTTCAGAGGATCCTTGGGTGCTGGTGGAATGACTGCCAAACGAACAGTTACTTAGGGAGACTAAGATGCGTAATGAGGGAACAGCTACGGAATTTTGGCCATGTGAGGTGCTTCTCTGATCCAGCATGCTTCTCTGGGCATGATCCAGCATGCAGGCCAAGGGGACGCCCACGTTTCACCTGCCTGCAGCAGATCGATGGCTACCTTTGAGAGTTAGGGGTAGACTAGTTGTCTGGCTGGGTGTTTGCTATCCAGGACCTGGGGCAGTTCCGTGGTGTGGTGAATGCAGTGACATCCAGCATTGGATCTTTTGGATTGGATTGCATTTGTCTCGTTTTAGTCTTGAATGCGCAGTTTAATCTGGATCCGGGTTTTGATATCCACTATACACCTTGTACTACCATAAATGATATTTTAGGCAGAAGCCCTGAATGAGTCAGACACACATCCTCAGCACCACAATAGTCAACAGAGAAAAAGATGAGTCTGAAAAAAGTATAACAAATCAGAGACTCCAGGGGACAATGATACTTCATGAAAATATGTAGAGGCCTGCTGGGGGCTGAGGCGCTCCTTCAGGCTGCAGGCGGTGTGATTGTGGACCGCAGATATATCACGTTCCCCTCGTCGCATGCCTTCCTCCTCCTCTTTCTGCTGTCCTCCCTCAGTGAGGCTGCCAACAGAAGAATCCTGCCAAGTGCCTCCCCAGGAGAATGGCGTGCGTCTCTCTAGATCTGAGAGTCTGTGTGTGCACGCGTCTTCCCTCTTTGATGGCAGCGTTGGCAGTAATGTTTCTAATGGAAGATAAGCAACACTCTCTCAGACGAGACTTCACAGCCAAGCACTTCCCCCAACATCATCACGCTGAGTGCAATAGAGGGAATGCTCGGTCCCTCTCCATCTCTTGGAAGCGAAGCAGACACTTAACGGTGTGCAGCATCTCGCACATCCAGGGTAGAGGGAATGACGGCCGAGATCATCAGTCTATACACCGATTTCATTTACTAACTTTATTATTTATCACGTGTGATGTCAGACGAGCAGCGGCGGTCACCAGACCTAAGCTTTGGAAATGGAAAAAAAAACTCCCAAACACGCTCATTTCAAGCTACATATAACATTAAAGCCACACATTTGTTGAGAGAAACTGAGAGAAGGAGGAGTGTCTGCTTTCGTTACAGTCATACAAAATCCTTTCTGCAGGGTTGTGTGGTTATGTGATGCATTATTTTTGTTTTTAGACCAGCCATTCTCAAACTTAAGAACGCCGGGGCCCACTCTGAAATCTGAAAATCGTCTGTGGCCCACCCAAAACCTTTAGTCACAATTTTGATTGACACAGGAGACAAAGATGAAGTATTTCCATACATGTATTATGTTAAAGTAGGTCACTTAAATGAAGAATCGCTCAATTTAAACCCCATGGCTATATTAAATTACTTTTTTTTCCCCAGGTAATTTTAAACTTTATTACAAAACTAAAAATCAAACACCTTTTTAAATTCATTTTTAATGACCTCTCTTGTAGGGCTGGACGCTATGGCCTAAAATTCATATTGCGGTATAATTTGAAGCATATTGCGGTAATGGTCTATATCGCGATATATTCTTTGGTATATATGAATTTCAATATAACTGTTTCTGAATGGGTAACATATTCCCATAGCAAATTCATTGCAGCAGGAAGTTGTATTCTTAAATGTTAAGAAATTTCAAATAGTATAGAATGCAATTTTAATTACATTTATTGTGTGAAAATGCAATTATAGAAAAAAAAATACAAAGCCCTTCAAGTAACTTCCAAGCTGTGTAACAGGAGATTTCTTTCTCCATAACAATGTAAAAAATAAAAAATAAAAATTTTAAAAAATTACTCTTATGCAAAACATTCTTCACCTCAGTGCTCCTACCAAGCAGATGCTCGAAAAAAGTCGTGAATACTCGTTATTTTCCGGAGCTATGGACTTTCAGCCACCTTGGCTGTACTTTTGCTTTTTTTTAAAATTTCGAACAGTTAAAAGAAAAAAAGAAAAGAAAACACACAAAAACAAAAAAAATATATAAATATAATAAGACAGTATAACAGAATTAAATGAAACTGTAGTAATAAAGCAAAGAAAGATTTTTGTCACAAACCAAAGAAAGCCAAGCGCGGCGCTGGGTTCAGTGGGCTCACGACTGCACAGGAAGAGGCGACAGCCACTTCGTCCTCAACTCCTGATGTTTTTGAGTGATTTTTTCCATGTTTGGACCCAGACGTGCACTGAGCCTGCAGCACGCTGTCTCCAGCGGAGGACGAGGTGGTTTTTAACAGGCTGCATTGGCGACTTCACGTGAACGCGCAGCTGCAGTTCCTCCACTCACAGTGATTTCACCGCAACTGTGTCGAAAGTAACGCAGTTCTCACTTTAAAAACAAGTCACCACTTTGCAATTAATCCGCAGTTCACATGCATGCTGAACTGTAGGGGGGGGGGGGG
>OMMV01028141.1:0-15555 GCA_900302635.1 Chatrabus melanurus
TTTCGCAGGGGGTGGGTAAGGTTAGACCTTACCCTTGTGAAGCGCCTTGGGGCGACTATGTTGTGATTTGGCGCTATATAAATAAAGTGAATTGAATTGAATTGAGGCCGTAAGTGGTTTTCGGGACGGGAGGCCGTAGGTGGTTTTCGGGACGGGGAAGTGGACTGAGTCTTTGTTGAGGAGAAGGATTAAAGCGAGAAAGGTGAATGGAATCTGGTCGATTTAAAAATGTGGACGGTGTAACATGTGATGGATTTTAATGTTTTTACATTTGTGATCCCTGAAACCTCGACCTGGATCCGCTGGCCGATGGTTCCACAGGTGTGGACTGATAAAACCAAAGGGAGCAGGTATATTTGTTTGGATCCGGATCACTGTGTCCTCACAGGAGTCATTCCCATTAGTCCAGAATCCAGAGGCGCTGAAGGCTGGTTAGAATTGATACGAATCTGGTTTCTATTTCAGTCTGACAGCTGATTAACAATCCGATCTGAAACATTCTGAATGAACACTGCTTCATTATAGTCTGACACACAGTTCAGATCTGAAACGTTGTGAATGAACACTGCTTCGTTACAGTCTGACACAGTTCAGATCTGAAACATTCTGAAAGAACACTGCTTCGTTACAGTCTGACACACAGTTCAGATCTGAAATGTTCTGAATGAACACTGCTTCGTTACAGTCTGACACACAGTTCAGATCTGAAACATTCTGAAAGAACACTGCTTCGTTACAGTCTGACACACAGTTCAGATCTGAAATGTTCTGAATGAACACTGCTTCGTTACAGTCTGACACACAGTTCAGATCTGAAACATTCTGAAAGAACACTGCTTCGTTACAGTCTGACACACGGTTAAGATCTGAAATGTTCTGAATGAACACTGCTTCGTTACAGTCTGACACACGGTTAAGATCTGAAATGTTCTGAATGAACACTGCTTCGTTACAGTCTGACAGTAGAATAAGCGGGTTCATGATATTAAATCTGGACTGTTGTGGTTTTTGTTTTCCTCTCGTCCTGAAATGT
Organism: Chatrabus melanurus; assembly: GCA_900302635.1. Taxonomy (NCBI): domain Eukaryota; kingdom Metazoa; phylum Chordata; class Actinopteri; order Batrachoidiformes; family Batrachoididae; genus Chatrabus; species Chatrabus melanurus. The sequence goes on from OMMV01028141.1 coordinate 1,034, forward strand.
TTTCATTTTGATTTTAAAGAGATTCATTTATTTTTCTTCTCTGACTTTTCATTAACTTGATTTTCAGGCTGATTCAGATTTTTGTTTTAGAGATGAAAAGAGTAAAATAATGACTTTTGTCCTGCAGAAAACACCTTTATTTCCCCTCGGCTGGGGAAGTAAATGTGGAGCAGCTGCTGGATGGAAAAGCGCTGTAGAAATGCAGTCCATTTATTTATTTATTTGTTATTAATTCAAATGAATGCTCTCAGAACAGAGTTTTATTCGGCGTGATGTCATAAAGAGCCTGATGATCAGGTTTTGTCTGGAATGTTTTGGAGATGGATTTCTATTTGATGGAGGTTAACGGCAGCTGGAAGCCGAGGTGTGAGGAATCCGTATCAGGACTGAGATAAGCCATGACATGCTGCACTGCCTTAGATGGATCCTAACAGCCAAAGGTCGTGAATCTGCCCTCATGCTGCACCGACATCCCGGGATAAATTTAGTCTGGACTTCTTTTTTTTTTTCCTAATTTGGTCCTTCGGCAGCCTTTATAAAGGTCTGCAGCAGCGAGGAGCGCCGCACTTCTTCGGTTCTTTTTCACGTTGGTCGTGCTCTTGCTTGCCTGGACCTCCAACCATGGGTGACCCTCTGATGGCCGAGTTTGGGAAGGCAGCTCCTTTCCTGAGGAAGTCTGAGAAGGAGCGCCTGGAAGCCCAGACCAGACCATTTGACATCAAGACCGAATGCTTTGTGGTTGACGATAAGGAAGAGTACGTGAAAGGACAAATCCAGAGCAAAGACGGAGGGATGGTGACAGTCAAGAAAGAGGATGGAAAAACAGTGACAGTGAAGGAGTCCGACATCCACCCCCAGAACCCACCCAAATTTGACAAAATCGAAGACATGGCAATGTTCACTTTCCTCCATGAGCCCGCGGTGTTGTTTAACCTGAAAGAGCGTTACGCTGCCTGGATGATCTACACCTACTCTGGGCTCTTCTGCGTCACCGTCAACCCTTACAAGTGGCTTCCGGTCTATGATGCCGAGGTGGTTGCAGCCTACAGGGGGAAGAAGAGGAGCGAAGCTCCACCTCATATCTTCTCAATCTCAGATAATGCCTACCAGTACATGCTGACTGACCGGGAGAACCAGTCTGTCCTAATCACCGGAGAATCCGGAGCTGGGAAGACAGTCAACACAAAGAGAGTCATCCAGTACTTTGCCAGCATCGCTGCCGTTGGAGGCGCAGCCAAAAAAGACAGCAGCAAGGGAACGCTGGAAGATCAAATCATTCAGGCGAACCCTGCACTCGAGGCCTTTGGCAATGCTAAAACGCTAAGAAACGATAACTCTTCTCGTTTTGGAAAATTCATCCGAATTCACTTTGGAACCAGCGGTAAGCTCTCGTCCGCAGACATCGAGACTTACCTGCTCGAGAAGTCACGTGTCACCTTTCAGCTCAAGGCTGAGAGGAACTACCACATCTTCTACCAAATCCTGTCCAATCAGAAGCCAGAGCTGCTGGACATGCTGTTGATCACCAACAACCCCTACGACTACGCCTACATCTCCCAAGGAGAGGTAACAGTGGCGTCCATTAATGATCCAGACGAGCTGATGGCTACCGACAACGCCTTTGATGTTCTCGGCTTCACTCCAGAGGAGAAGATGGCTGTCTACAAGTTGACCGGCGCCATCATGCACTACGGCAACATGAGGTTTAAGCAGAAGCAACGTGAGGAGCAGGCCGAACCCGATGGGACTGAGGCAGCCGATAAGTCAGCCTACTTAATGGGGCTGAACTCTGCTGACCTCATTAAAGGGCTGTGCCATCCCCGGGTCAAGGTAGGGAATGAGTATGTCACCAAAGGGCAGAGTGTGGACCAAGTCTACTATGCCACTGGTGCTCTGGCTAAGTCAGTGTACGAAAAAATGTTCAGCTGGATGGTGGTGAGAATTAACCAGTCCCTGGACACCAAGCAGCATCGTCAGTACTTCATAGGCGTGCTGGACATTGCTGGATTTGAGATATTTGACTTCAACACGTTTGAGCAGCTCTGCATCAACTACACCAACGAGAAACTGCAACAGTTTTTCAACCATCACATGTTCATTTTGGAGCAAGAGGAATATAAGAAAGAAGGCATCGATTGGGAGTTCATTGACTTTGGGATGGATTTGCAAGCTTGCATTGACCTGATTGAGAAGCCTCTCGGAATTCTGTCCATTCTGGAGGAAGAATGCATGTTTCCAAAAGCCAGTGACCAAACCTTCAAGTCCAAACTCTACGACAACCATCTTGGCAAGAATAAAATGTTTGAGAAGCCGAGGGCTGCAAAAGGGAAAACAGAGGCTCACTTTGCCCTGGTTCACTACGCTGGAACAGTTGACTACAACATCGGTGGCTGGTTGGTCAAAAACAAAGATCCGCTGAATGAAACTGTGGTCAGTCTTTTCCAGAAGTCCTCTTTAAGGCTCCTCAGTCTGCTCTTTTCAAGCTACGCAGGATCAGACAGTGGTGAAAAGGGAAGTGGCAAAGGTACCAAGAAGAAAGGCTCCTCGTTCCAGACTGTGTCCGCACTTCACAGGGAAAACCTGAACAAACTGATGACCAACCTGAAGACGACACATCCCCACTTTGTCCGCTGTCTGATACCTAATGAGAGGAAAACTCCTGGAGTCATTGATAACTGCCTCGTGATGCACCAGTTACGCTGTAATGGAGTTCTGGAAGGCATTCGAATCTGCAGGAAAGGTTTTCCAAACAGGGTTCTCTATGGTGACTTCAAACAGCGGTACAGAATTCTGAATCCCTCTGCTATTCCTGAGGGTCAGTTTATTGACTGCAAGAAAAGCACTGAAAAGTTGCTCGGCTCACTGGACATTGACCACACTCAATACAAGTTTGGTCACACCAAGGTCTTCTTTAAAGCTGGCCTGCTGGGGACTTTGGAAGAGATGCGAGACGAGCAACTCTCTCGCATTATCACCAGGATCCAGGCTAATGCCCGAGCACTCCTCATGAGGGCAGAGTTTGCCAAGCTGGTGGAACGCAGGGATGCTCTTATGGTCATCCAGTGGAACCTTCGCTCTTTCTTAAGTGTCAAGAACTGGCCCTGGATGAAGCTCTTCTTCAAGATCAAACCCCTGCTGAAGAGCGCCGAGGCTGAGAAGGAGATGGCAAACATGAAAGATGAGTTTAATAAAATGAAAGAAGCTCTGGAGAAAACTGAAGTGAGGCGAAAAGAACTAGAAGAGAAAATAGTGACCCTCTTCCAAGAGAAGAATGACTTGACCCTGCAAATCCAGTCTGAACAGGACACGTTAACAGATGCCGAAGAACGCTGTGAACAGCTTATAAAGAGCAAGATTCAGCTGGAAGCCAAGTTAAAGGAGACGACAGAGAGACTGGAAGATGAAGAGGAGCTGAACGCAGATCTGACTGCAAAGAAACGGAAGCTTGAAGACGAGTGCTCTGAATTAAAAAGAGACATAGATGATCTTGAGCTGACTTTAGCAAAGGTTGAGAAAGAGAAACACGCCATCGAAAACAAGGTGAAAAATCTGACGGAGGAGATGGCTTCCCAGGAAGAGAAGATTGTTAAAGTGTCCAAAGAGAAGAAGGCCCTGCAAGAAGCTCACCAGCAAACGCTGGATGACCTTCAGAGTGAAGAAGACAAAGTCAACAGCTTGACCAAAGCCAAAGGTAAGCTGGAGCAGCAGGTGGATGATCTGGAAGGTTCTTTGGAGCATGAAAAGAAAGTACGGATGGACCTTGAACGCTCAAAGAGAAAGCTTGAAGGAGACCTGAAACTGACTCAGGAGAACTTGATGGACTTAGAAAATGATAAACAGCAGCTGGAGGAAAAACTGAAGAAAAAGGATTTTGAGATTGCACAATTAAGTGGACATCTGGATGATGAACAGGTCAGTATAGTTCAGCTCCAAAAGAAACTGAAGGAAAACCAGGCAAAAATCGAGGAGCTTGAAGAGGAGCTAGATGCTGAGCGTGCAGCTCGGGCAAAAGTGGAAAAGCAACACCTCGATGTTTCTCATGAGCTGGAGGACATCAGCGAACGCCTGGAGGAAGCTGGTGGAGCCACAACAGCTCAGGCGGAGCTCAGTAAGAAGAGAGATGCTGAGTTCCAGAAGCTGAGAAGGGAGTTAGAGGAATCGACCCTACAACAAGAGACCACCACCGCCTCACTGAGGAAGAAACACGCCGACAGCGTCGCCGAGTTAGCAGAGCAGATCGATAACCTTCAGCGAGTGAAGCAGAAGCTGGAGAAAGAGAAGAGTGAGCTGAAGCTGGAGCTGGACGATTTGTCTTCTAATATGGAGAGTGTAGTAAAGTCGAAGTCCAACATTGAGAAGACGTGTCGCACAATGGAAGACAACATGAACGAATACAAGAGTAAATATGAGGAGGCTCAAAGGACCATCAATAATTTGACCACACAGAGGTCCAAGCTCCTCACTGAGAACGGCGAGTTTGGAAGACAGCTGGAGGAAAAGGAGTGTCTGATAACACAGCTGACACGAGGGAAGACCTCATACAATCAGCAGGCAGAAGACCTCCGCAGACAGCTGGAAGAAGAAACAAAGGCAAAGAATGCCCTCGCCCATGCTGTGCAGTCTGCACGCCATGACTGTGACCTGCTCAGAGAACAGCTGGAAGAAGAGCAGGAGGCCAAGGCTGACCTCCAAAGAGCACTGTCCAAATCCAACACTGAGGTCTTAGCCTGGAGAACCAAATACGAAACCGACGGCATACAGAGAACTGAGGAACTAGAAGACGCAAAGAAGAAGCTGGTTCAGAGACTACAGGAGACAGAGGAAGCCATAGAAGCCATGAACGCAAAGTGTTCTTCCCTTGAGAAGTCCAAGCACCGTCTCCAAAATGAGATTGAAGACGTGATGCTGGACTTGGAGAGATCCAATGCAGCATCTGCAGCACTGGACAAAAAGCAAAGAGCCTTTGACAAAGTCTTGGCAGTGTGGAAGCAAAAGCATGAGGAATCACAATGTGAAGTGGAGAGCTCCCAGAAAGAGGCTCGGTCTCTGAGCACTGAACTCTTCAAACTGAGAAACTCCTACGAGGAGTCCCTGGATCAACTCGAGACAATGAAGAGAGAGAACAAGAACCTCCAAGAGGAGATCTCTGACCTCACCGACCAGCTTGGGGAGGGCGGCAGGAGTGCTCACGAGCTGGAGAAGATTAGAAAGCACCTTGAACAGGAAAAGGCTGAGCTCCAGACAGCTCTAGAGGAGGCAGAGGCTTCCCTGGAACATGAAGAAAGCAAGATCCTCCGAGACCAGCTCGAGTTCAACCAAATGAAGGCCGACATGGAGCGCAAGCTAGCCGAGAAAGAAGAGGAAATGGACCAGGCCAAAAGAAACTACCAAAGAATGCTGGAGTCACTGCAGTCCTCTCTGGAATCTGAGACCAGGAGCCGCAATGATGCCCTGAGAGTCAAGAAGAAGATGGATGGTGACCTCAATGAGATGGAGATTCAGCTCAGCCAGGCTAACAGGCAGGCAGCCGATGCCCAGAAACAGCTCAAAGCCCTTCAGGCATTCCTGAAGGAGGCTCAGGTGCAGCTCGATGATGCCCTGCATAGCAACGACGACCTGAAGGAGAACATCGCTCTCCTTGAACGCAGAAACAACCTGATTCAGGCTGAGCTGGAAGAATTGAAGGCTGCACTGGAGCAGACAGAAAGAAGTCGCAAGCTGGCAGAACTGGAGCTGACTGACGTGACGGAGCGCATGCAACTCCTGCACGCCCAGAACACCAGCCTGATCAACCAGAAGAAGAAGCACGAAGCCGACCTCAACCAAATGCAGACCGAGCTGGAAGAAGTCATACAAGAGAACCGCAACGCCGAGGAGAAGGCGAAGAAGGCCATTACTGACGCAGCCATGATGGCTGAGGAGTTGAAGAAGGAGCAAGACACGAGCGCGCACCTGGAGCGCATGAAGAAGAATATGGAGCAGACCATCAAAGATTTGCAGCACCGCCTGGATGAGGCCGAGCAGATCGCTATGAAAGGCGGCAAAAAGCAACTTCAGAAGCTGGCGGCGCGCATTAAAGAGCTCGAGAACGAGCTGGAGGTGGAGCAGAAGAAGGGAACCGAGTCCGTCAAAGGCGTGCGCAAGTATGAGCGCCGCATCAAGGAGCTCACATACCAGACCGAGGAAGACCACAAGAACTCGGCTTGCCTGCAGGACCTGGTGGAAAAGCTGCAGCTGAAGGTCAAATCATACAAACACGCCGCTGAGGAGGCAGAGGAAGTGGCGAACGCCAACATGGCCAAAATCCGAAAACTGCAGCATGAGCTGGACGAGGCCGAGGAGAGAGCCGACATCGCCGAGTCACAGGCGAACAAGCTGAGGGCGAAGACAAGGGACGGCGCGTCCAAGAAGAGCGTTGATGAGTGAGGACGTCTCCGGGCAGCAGGACAGGTACGAGAACCGATCACGACCACAACGCCATCAAAGACTGACGCACTAATTCAGCACAGCCATCGTCTTTCTGTACGTCCTTGCTCTCCTCGTCTTTGACGTTCTAAAAATCTTTCACATTTTCAATTCTTCAAACACCTCCTCCATCACCTGTGTCTTGGCTCCTCCCACTGTCCTCTTCATCTCCTTATTGGCCCATCACTGCATTTCTCCCCGACATCTCCTTTCTTACTTTAATTCATCTCGATTTGTTTCTTTTGACATGTTGTATTGATGTGTTTGATTGACAGGTCTTCGTAATCCCGGATGTTTGGAGGGATGCTGTTACCATGGCAACAGAATCATGTGGAACCAGACAAGGCACCAAAACCTTTTCAACATCAGGAATGTTTGTGTTCAATTAACTGTTTTGACAAAATACCACAAAAATTATGACTTTATTTGACCTTTATTATTTTATCCACATGATTCCCAATATTAATTTTTTTCATTTCCCACAAATGATTAAAAATCAAAAATTGCTGATTTTTTAAAAATATAACCTATTTTTGATTTTTTTTTAAGCACCTTGGATTTGATTTTGACTTCTAATAATTGACAACTGAAACAGTGATTTTCTTATAGTTTTATTTCCACAGAGTGTTAAAGAGAATAACATCTTATACTGCATGGACTTAATGAGTTTATTTCATTAAATAAGATTTTTCATATTTCTGTTCAGGAAATGAAAATTTAATTCAATAAAATGCAACAAAATAATTTAGAAAATGTCCATTTAAAAAGCAAAATAAAAGAAAATGTTGATGTAAAGAATATTTTGCAAATTAAACTTTTATCCTTTTGTTCTTAAATATTTGAAACATTATCTGAATGTTTCTAATTGGATGACAAATGATTTACCAAATAAAATTGATTTCTCTGATTTCTGATTGTTTTTGATGAGTGTGATTTTGATGGGTGTGATTACACAGCAGCTGGTTTTTAGTTTTTTTTTAAATAAAAAAGTCCTATATTTACTCTGTACTCTCAGATCTGGATTCTGGGGTTATAAATGTTTTACAGTCATTAATATTTATTAAGGCTAATAATATAAACAGGAATAAACAACCGTTTACAGTAAAAACAAACATTTTTGGTGTTCAGCGTGAAATTTTACAGATGACCTTTTTCTGATGATGACATCATCATCAACAAACATACATCACTGTATGTGATCAATAACTTTAACTCTGCAGTGTTAAAAATACAAACCTGATTTTAAAAAGAGCCAAAATTTTAACATGTATTTGCAAAAGTTTGCTGGAAATGAATAATTTTTACTTTCAAACTTCACAATCATTACTGTGTTAATATCACTGACAGCGACAGAAAAATAGACACGGCCACACAGGCCTTAACACTCGTCTTTCCTCTTTGTTGGTGTTTTACACTTTGTTTTTTTAAACAGATTTATAACTAAGGTTGATTTCTGTAGGAATTTTTAATTACACATCATTTAACAGGGGAGCCTATTTTTCTGGCCACTTTGTGCACATTTATGTCAAATTAAAATTTAATTTGTCTTGCAAACAAACAAAAGTGCTTCACTTGTCAAACACTGGAATCAGCTCGAACTTACATAATTTTTGAATGCAAGTCCTACATGTGCAAAATATTATTGGGGTTCATTACAACCATAAACACTACAAAGCATATCTCATATGCAAATAAGTAGAATAAGCACGGAAATTAAAATACTATAATTAAAAAACAAAGTTTTAAAAAAAGTTCATGATTATATAAATATTATACATATTTAGTGACTGCAAAATTAGAACAAAGATAAAAAAATTATCCAGAAAAGTTTGATATCAACCATCATAATGTAACAAAATATGGCCAACTATAATTTATAGAGTTTTAAGTACTTTATGTTTGAAGTACAGTGTATATTTAGCACAACTGCAAACGTAAACACTGTAAATATAAGGACTTTTATTTTGAAGGTTCGTAAATCCCGGTTCGTGTTTAATTTGAGGGACTTGGTGTGGCTCCAGGTGAGCCGGAGGGACCGAGAGGCAGACGGAGTCCCGCCGAGCTGCAGACACTCCGCCCGGGCTCCGAGTGGCCGCGCACACCGCTGCCTCCGCCATGCGGGACCCGACAAACTCCAGCAGCAGCCCCGGAAAACCAGCGACCTTCACCGGGGAGAAGACCTCCAGACTGACGGCCAAAGCCAACAGGAAGTGGGTCAGGCTGCTGACCGCGGGGGTCTACGTGCTGTCGGTGGGCGTGGCCGCCGCCACTCTGGCTCTGTACTACGGCCTGTGGTGGCAACCCACAGCCGGGCCGGAACCGAACCGGGTCGGAACCGAGCCGGAACCCAACAGGCCAGAACCGAGCCTGGACCGGAACAGGAACCAGGTTGGAACTGAGCCCAAACTGGAACCGAACCGAGCCGGACCGGAACAGGAACTGGGCCAGAACTGAATCCGAACTGAGCCGGAACCGGAACAGAGCGAACTGGAACAGGAACCGAGCCGGGCCTGCAGGACTGATGGAAACAAGACTCTGAAATATGTTTTTACTCAAATTAAAAATAAATAATTCGAATTCAAATCCTGTTTTTCATCAAAATATAAAACCTTTTTTAAAAGACGCTGGAAACAAGTTATAATTATTATATTCATAAAACTTTAAATGCCACAAAGTGTTTCAAACTAAAGCTGACGATAATCCGGATCATGTGGGTTCTCACTGACCGGGACAGTCGATCCGGATCCGCCGGTTCTCTCCAGCGGGCCGAGGTCACCGCGGAGGATCCGTCCAGTCTGCCGCCACACAGCAGGAACTGACGACGGCTTCCAGCCGAATTTCAAAATAAGACGTTTGACTTTCATGTGTTATAAGTCAAATGAGTGTTTTGGTTTTTGTTTTTATTTTTTTTGTGCATAACTTATTCACGCTGTTTATTTATTTAATGTTACTTTGTATGAATTAGAGCTGAAACACTTCAAGTGCTATAAACACAAAAACTACTTTAATAATTAGTTCTATAGTTATTCTGCAACAATATGAAGATTTGTCGTTTTAAAACCCTTTAAAATATAAAATATGGATTTTGGACTGCAGACGATGTACTTTTTTTTTTTTAGTATCGTCTAAGATTTTATAGTCAACGATTCAAACCGTTAATCATAAAACTGACAGGAAGTGATGGTTGGTTCCTGTCAGTCTTTGGATTACCGTCATGGAGGACGGAGCGCCACCAGCAGGCCACAATGTCCACAGAACCAAACTTCAACCAACCTGGGGCCACAGGTCGGGTCCTGACCTCAGGCAACACTGAGGAGCGCGCACGCGCACGTGCCCCTGCACGTTTCCACATCCTGGTGGGGACGACAGCACGTCAAACTGGACCAAACAAGACAAAACGTCCCACAGCAAAATATTCCAACTTCAGTCCCTGAAAACTGGTGCCGACTTCGGTGTGATGTCATCACGAACTTCACCTCCGCACTCAGAACGAAAAACTGATCGTGTGGTTCAGTCACTGATCGGCATCCTTCAAAATAAAGCTTTGGGACACAAACATTTGTACTTCGTCTGAAGACAAAACCAACATTCAGAGTCTGTTAAGGGATCAGGCACAAAGGGTCAAAGGTCAGGCTTATAAGGTCAGCAATGATGTATGGGGCTGAGACATGGGCAGTGAAGGGAGTGCAGGAGGAGGAAAAGATGGTTAGGATGAAACGGACTTACACCAGGGTCAGGACAAAGTCCATCAGAACCACTAAGACCCGAGAAACTTTAGAATGTTGATGTCCAAAAGTCCAACCTTGAATTTCCTATAAATTATTTATAAACGGTGCATTTGTGAGGCTGTGGATCAAACGATCCATCAGCCTGATTCGATTTCTGCTTAATCACTTCGATCCTGAAGAATTCTATATTTAACTCACCGTCGTCTGTAAAGTCGAACCAGAAGCGCCGCTTTGATCTGCAGGTAAAGTCATGTGACTAAACGCCATGAGGTTCCAGGAGACGTGGGAGCGGATCAGCATCATGGTGTGTCAACAGGAACTAAACCAAAGACCAGGACCAGGCTTAGGGCGCCTCCATCCAGGAAGAGCTGCCAAATGTCATGTCTTCATATAACCAGCAGGGGGCAGTAAACGCCCACATATGACTGTTTAATGTCCACAAATGATCAATTTTAAAAGGGTTATATCGTGATGACATCACAGCGGCATCGAGTGAAAACCAAACGTGTGAGATCTAGCTTAGGACGGACGAACAAATCAGTATTTCTAATGTCGCAGAAACACCTGAATTTAGCGACGGAGCCACAAAATAGAGCGCAGGAAAAGACTTCTTTTGACCGCTTGCTCTTAAGGGGCGGAGCCAAACAGTGTGTCATGTTACACGAGGTCCAACAATTTATTATTTATTTATTGTGACGCGTTTTGTTGTCTGATTTATGCGCATTAACAAAGTCGCGATGTTCAACGTCTGCTGCCGGTTTACCGACGCTGACACGTCTGTGAACAGCTACGAATGTCGTAATGACAACACGATCTGGCCACGCCCTGTTTCGGTCTTTGGAACGACGGCTTCAGATTCTGACGATTGGAAATAACTGATGGCGACAAAATGAATAAAGTCGTCGTCACGCTAAAGAAAAAAGAGGCTCGCATCGCCAGGGATCCGAGTCCTCGTGTCACGGTCCGCTCTGACACGGCCACGCCCACTCCACTAACAGGAAGCGACGCCCTCTTAGCTTGTTGCTGTCCGGCCTGCTAATACCGGTAATTTAGCTTCAGCCCATTTTATTAATATGTAACGACACAAACCAGTTTGCGTACCGCGGCTAACGCTAAGCTAACCACGGCTACGACCAACGCGGCGACAAACGCGTGTTTGAAACGTTTTTATTTTCAACAATCTGTCAGTGGAACATGAAAGAATTTAAGAGCAGGAAACAACAATATTTGCTAATAGTGTCGTAACAGCATTTTAATATCAATAATATGAAAAATCTAATTAAATAAATAATCGTCTGCATGACAAATCGAAAAATTGACTTTAGCTGGTTCAGAACTTTGATATATTTTCCAAATAAATTTATTTTAGGGCCAGAAATCCATCAACAGGCTGACGCTCCGCTTTAACTTTTACACACTTTGTGTTTTTACAACAATCCTTACGGTGGGCGGGGCCTTTGGGGCGGGTACAGTTCAAGCGCCGCCCTCCTGGGATTTGGTGATCTGGATCCACTGGATCCACGGATCCTCCTGTGAGCTCACATGAAACTCGTCGCCGCATAAATCCTTTGAACAAGAAAATGACGTCTGAAACATTTCAGAGGTTTTTACAAAAAAAACAAGTTATTTTTAAATGAACAATAATTAATGTTTTATTTAAAATTAGTGAAACAAAGACACAAATTCCAGGAAGAGAGCAGAAACTGAGGTGGAGCGTCTCACGTGACTTAATCGCCATGGTTACAGTAGTTTTCCAAGCAGATTCCCGCTGCAAATTTAAGCCCCTCCCACTGACTCCAAGCTCCTCCCCATGTGACTAAGCGCCTCCCTGTGTGTCCCTAGGCTCCTCCCCCTGGTTTCTTTTGGCGTAAACTGCAGTTCCTCCGTGTTCACACTGCGAGCATCAACAAGCTTTGGAACGGCTCGCCACAGCACAGGTGAATGATGGGAGCTTTTTTTTTTTTTTAATGTGTTGACACAGCCTCAGCCAGACCGACTTTATGACATCATCACTGAAAGTTTTTGTCAATTTGATTTTCGTGACTTTGTGTTTGAGGTTAAATCTGTAACGGCTTCATATTTTTAATGTTATTGAATCTTTCAAGTAAAACAAATTATTCTCATGAAACATTTTGAAAAACTTTTTATAGAATCTGCAGACAAACAGGAAGTGACCAAACAAAGATCAAAGCATATCAAATTTTCATTAAGAAAAAAATATGAGAAATGATGAAAACACTGATTCTGAAGCACTTTGTGACGGTTCTTATAATAAATAAATTTTAGTATTTGATGACGAAAATAAGCAGCTCGCTCACATTTTCATTTTCTGAGGGAACCTGAACACATCACAACACGACAGGATGCAGCAAACGATGCGTCTGTCTGTCCTGAACACACTCAAAGTCCGGCGGCCAACATGGAAATTACCGCTACGCGTCAAAACAGTCACATGACCAACTTCAACTGACTTATAATAGCTGCAGTACTGGGCTATGACTGTAGGTGGAGCACAAACCTCACATTAGCATGTATCAAACCCAACGCGTTTCTGAAAATCTCTCAGATTCTGCCTCAAAACAAAAATAAAGACATTTTGGAGCCAATTTTTAAAAAATGTGATGGTCGAGACATTTGTGTCGTTCCGTCCGCATGGTTTCAAAAACCAAACGAGTTACCTTAAAATACGGCGAGTGAACGTGGTCGTTTTTGTCCTCCTACCGCCTCATCTGCAGCTTTAAAGCAACAGAACGTTTTGGTGTCAGCAGCCAATCAGACATGAAGAACAAACGTTTACATGCTTGACCTCCGCTAACGAGGAAACGCTTCACCGCCGTTAGTCTTTTAGCAGGATCACTCAAAAAGTCACAAACGGACTTCAATGAGATTTGGAGAGCGCACAGATTATGTTCCGGGGAAACAAGGGATTCAGTTTTGGAGGTGATCCAGAATATATTCTGGACCTGAGATCCAGAAGAAGTTTTGAGCGGTATGTGGCGCTCTCTGAGTGCCGTCTAGTCACGGAGCGCTACGGCTGCCCTGCCGGCGGCGAGGTAACGACCCGGAACAGCTCGGACGCTCGCAGTGTAAACGCAGCCTTTGAAAAGTGCAGTTTTGGTTTTGGTGTTCAAGTCGTTTGTTCTCACAGTTATGGCTTCAACAGTGACGCGGCGGCAGGAACGCTCCTATAGCCGCTTGGTGTGTTTGGCGTTATAGTGACTCCTCATGTCCTTGCGGAGGCGGAACTTCTCTCCGCAGACGCCGCAGATGTACAAGTGAACGTCCATGTGCTTCTCCAGCTGGTCCCCGCCAGGGAAGATCTGGAAGCACACCTGGCAGATGGTCTCACCCGCCGATAGGTGGGAGATCATGTGGCGCACGTGGTCGTGCTTGAGGAAGGTTCCCTGGTCGCACACCGGGCACACGTAGCGCGCCATGCCTTTGTGCATGTCGGTGTGCAGGCGCAGCTGGCGCTCACGCAGGAACTGCTTGCCGCAGGTCTGGCAGGTGAACTGCTTCTGCTTGGTGTGGACCGTGTAGTGCTCGCGGAGGTGGCAGCGCTGGTAGAAGCCTTTGCCACAGATGCTACAGAAGTGTTTACGGCGATGGTCGGGGTCGCCGCCCTCCTCCACCAGCACCGGACGGAACAGCTCCTGGTCGTGGCACGCCAAGGTGTGCTCCACTGCCAGGCTCTCGTTCTGGAACAGCAGGCCACAGTGAGGGCATGCCAGGTCGCTCACTTCCAGAAGACCCTCCTCCATCCCCTGAGGATCCTCCAGCAGGGACACCTCGTCCTCGCCGTGGGAGTCCGACTCGCCGCCGTGGGACTCGCCACAGCGCTCTGCGTGCTCCTGGAGCTGTCGGCCTTTAATCAGCACTTGGCCACACCTTCCACATGCACAAATATGGCCCATGTGGTTGGACAGGTAGTGGGAGGACCTGTCCTCCTCCGTTAACGGGGTGCCACACAGTTCACAGGGGGCACAGTCAGCTTCCTGTTTTTCATCTTTGATCTTACGAAGCTTTGCGGGGATTCTTGACTCGTCACTGCTGTTGTCCACGGCCGACACTCCGGCCTCCGGCTCCTGGTCCAACGTAGTCTTCTCCCTCAACGAGTCCTTACAAGTCATTTCACTGAACCTCCCACTGCAGGTTCTGGAGACGTGTTCACCGACTCGGACCACCTCGATCTCAGGGTACAAGCTTTCCTCCGGCTCCGTCTTAATGCTCGTGCTAAACCCGGGCTCAGCGTCTCTTCCGGCCGTCACCGACCTCATGGCGAGGTCAGTGTCCAGCTTGGCTTCGGGCCAGTCGTCCTCGCCCTTGCAC
>OMMV01028206.1:1464-13164 GCA_900302635.1 Chatrabus melanurus
TTGCTTGGTTTCTTTCAGGTCTACCAGTACATGCATGAAACGATCACAGTGAACGGCTGCCCAGAGTACCAGGCACGAGCCACGGCTAAGGTGAGAAAACTGTGCAGATTAATAAATAGTGCTAAAGGGTATTTTTATGGCGCTCTCAAGTCAGAAAATTTCAATGTGCTTTCCGTAGTAAAAAAAATATCGAAACATCACGATAGAAAGAAAATAAAAGCAAGTCAAACACCAAAATACAAACACATCATACAAACAAGTCAAGTCTGGGAGCATGCGGAGGCGCCGCGCATCGGTGCATCCACCGCACCACAGAACCACCGTGGGTCCTGGATGGCAACCACCCAGGCAGACATCTGATCCATCCCCACCTCTCGAAAGTAACCGTCTGTCCAAATATTGTGCAAACTGGACGTGATGAGATATTTATTCTTTACATCGAAAAAAAAAATGATACTGATCACTTCCACTCTGTGAAATATGTACATTTGTGAATGATTGATCGATAATCTGATCATTATCAGGCGCCAATACCGCGAGTTTGGGGTCTCACAAGCATTAAAGTCATACTGGTGCATCCATAACAGTGAGTATATTTTAGTTTTCATGAAGAAAAACGTGACATTCTCTCTCTGCCTCTAACCCACAGGAAGGCTCTGAATGATGCGTGAGCTTTAGCCGTGATCGATGCTCACATAGGATGTTCCTGCTTAATTGCTTATTCGGGAAAATATACGTGCCAGCTGGTTCCTTCTGCTCGGAGGGTTCAAACTTTAGTCAAAGCGCTCCAAAAGCTGTCTGAAACTTAAGCAGACCGTGTTGAGCTACACGGCCTTGTACAATGTGTCAGGAGAACGTGAAAGTCAGTGCTAGTATTTCTACAAATAAATAATTTTTTTTTTTTTAAATCTCAAAAGAAAAATCTACATTTTATAAAAGAATTCCTGAAAGTTTAATGTCTTAAATGCTCATGGCTTTTCTAAAATAATACACGAGAATTTAAAACCTCTACTTCATATCTTTGATTATCTTCAGAGCTAATTACACATACAGAATCATCATATTAATTTATTACATAATGTTTAAATTAACACCGCTATGTTATTACTGCAATAACTAACACGAACATTATTAACAAATGATTATAAAATTTGTTAACTCTTAATTAACTGTTCATTAATTCTTATTACTGCATTAATTAACATGAACACCGTCAACAGATTTTTACAAAATTTGTTAACTCTTAATTAACTGTTAATTAATGCTTATTACTCAATTGATTAATGAACACATTAATAAATGATTACAAAATTAGTTAACTCTTAATTAACTATTAATTAATGCTTATTACTGCCTTAACTAACATGAACACCATTAATATATGATTATGAAACATATTTACAAAATTAGTTAACTCTTAAGTAACTGTTAATTAATGCTTATTACTGCATTAATTTACATGAACACATTAATAAATGATTACAAAATGAGTTAACTTAATTAACTATTAATTGATGCTTATTACTGCCTGAACTAACATGAATACCATTAATGTATGATTATAAAACATATTAACCCTTAATTAACTGTTAATTAATGCTTATTATTGCATTAACTAACAGTTAGTGTACCCTAATTGTAAAGTGTTACATCATTATTAGTATTGTTGTTATTTAGTCAGTCTTCATTCTGCTGTTCTCAGAACAATCAAACACATTTTGCATGTTAATTGTCACTTCATGGATGGAAAACAAGCCAGTGAAATGATCTGAAATAAAGATAAAATCCTTTCTTTAGTCTGTAGCAATGCATCAATATCATTTATTTACTTTCTTACTTTCATAAATCAACGTTTGAACTCTTCCTTCAAGTTGAATCAGGACGAAATCATTGTGTAGTTCCTCCTCAGCTTTGATGCTCGATGTTGAAACGTTGTGCATCTAATTTCAACGATTCTTTGAATTCCATTTTATACAGATGTTATTCCTGTTCAGTATTCAAAATGATTTGGTTTCTCGTGGTAGAAAATGTCACATTTGTGGAGCGGGCCGGACATTTCCAGGTGCGCAAGTGGAATGAACTAATTTGGTTTGCAAAATCCCAACCTGGTCAGCGGAGTGGCGTCTCTCCTGCAAGAGACGCCAGCAGGAGGCTCGTCTGATTTCATGTGCAGAGGAGGAAGAGGAGTGTGAGGAAGCTGAGATCCTTCAAAGTTCACCTCGGCAAGCTCTTCTCCAATACAGTACAGGGATGGGGTGTGAGATGCACACAGAAAAGGTTGTCAAAAACAGAAGGCTTGTGTCACAAGACAAAGAAAACCTTTCGTTTGACACGTCTGACAGAGATTTTGCTCGTTGGACATATCTGGGTCATCCCTGGAAGTTGTTCTCTTCCTATGTTTCTCACAATAATTTTTCAGTCACTGATGCTGGTCTGCTAATCTGCAATGTGGTGTGCCCCAAGGTTCTGTCCTGGGTCCTAATTTATTCCCCTTAAACATGCCTCCTCATGTACACATCTTCAGTACTTTTAAAGAAGTCGTCTTATAAACCTGTTCAGCCTAACTGTTGGCTGCTGCCTGCAGCAGTCAAACCAGAAACAGAGTGAGTCTTTGAGGGTTTTTTGTTGTTGTTGTTATTGTTTTGCTTTAGCGAGATGAAAAACTGTTGACGATTTGATCAGTTTCTCAAACAGTGTTTTGTCAATCTCCGCAAATTTTGGTAGATTAATTGATCTCAGTAAGAAGAAGGATCTACTGACTTTTCACATGAATCGGGATCAAAATGTGGATTCTGGGTTACTTCTGGGTTTACTTTTACATGTCAAGATTGGACATTTTTTGATGTATTGATCTTTTTTTTTTTTTTTTCAAACATTTCTAACCAATTTGCTCATAATTTGTGGGACTGATCAAGCTCATTGTCGATGAGAACCCAGAAAATTTTAGTGTTTATTGAGATCTGAATGTGGATCCTGGGCTCGTTTATTTGTTTATTTGTTTAGCAATGGTTAGCACTCTTGCCTCACAGCAAGAAGGTCCCGGGTTCAAGCCCACCAATGCCCACCTCCTTTCTGTGTGGAGTTTGGATGTTCTCTCCATGTCTGCGTGGGTCTCTGCCCACCATTTAAAAAAACAAACAAGCAAACAAATAATGCCCAGTAGGTTCTTTCTCTCCTTGTAGATTTGGAGTTGCGTCAGGAAGGACGTGCGGTGTAAAACGTGTGCCTAATCAATACGCCGCACTCAGCAAACGGGAGCAGCCGGAGAAAAAAAAGAAAAAAAAGAAGCAAGCTCAGTTTCTCAAACGGTAATCTATCCTAACCCTAAACACTAATGCCGACTCAACCTGTCAGTCATAAATACTCCATGACAGCAAACAAGTTCAAGTTATCCTGAGCTGGGCTCCAAATATAGGCACGATAATAACAATAATGGAAGTTTTCTGGAAATTACCGGATTTCCTGCTTTGGATTTCTATTTATATCAGACATGTTACGTTGATCTGGCGTGATTGACTAAAAGACGGGTCATCTTAAAGAAAATGCTATGGACACTAATTGACAACAAGATGACGCTCGCGGTTGACATGAGCTACCAGCTAGCATCAAGCGTGGTTAGCATTCAATCGCGATTAGCTAATGGCTAGCAATAGCTACCAGTTAACATCAGCTAATGTTAGCATCATTTGCGATTAGGCTCAACAGTTAATGTTGGACAACGTTAGCATCAACTCGACGTAAGAATGTCTGGTGCACACAGTGGCACAGCCTGAATGTGGGAATGCCGTAATTACCAGGAAAAATTTCATCACTGGTTATTAATCACAATGCAAAAGCGGAGGGTTGGCGTCCCTTGGCAGCGGTACGAGCTCTTGACTGCTCTTCCAGTTTTTGAGCGGTAAAGCTCTTTGTGACATCTGCTGTTAAAAAAGGTATCGTATACAATGAAAAGTCTGCAGATCGATCTCCACCTGGCAACAAAAGCAAAGCGCTAATGGAAGTGAAACCAGACCACTGCGCCAATTGAGCACAATCATCATCACCGTCATCAAGCGGCGTTTTCAGCTGCACTGCACGCCAAGCGGCTCGAAAACAAAAGAGGCGCCTCGCAACGGTCCTGAAACAAACCCGTAGAGCGCGGCGGCAATACTGATGAAATACGTGAAACGCTCAACGAATCCTCTCTTCTTGTGCCTCTCGAGTACTTCAGTTAGCCAGACGGCAAATCTCCAGACGCTTAAGATTTGTGTTTCACCCCAACAACTCAATTGTCTTTGATCGCTTCATTAATTAAATCAATTCGGCTTCTAATTCCTGGCCCCAGGCTCTTATTACTGCTCTTAATGGAGGCGGCGACTATCCGGGGCGCTGCGTGTGCACTCCCGACAAACAGCAGAATTTAAATAATGGACTGACTTCAGATATGTTGGTGGTTTGGTGTGTTTATTAAGGACTTGTCCTCTGCGCTCATATTTAAAAGGTCTGAGTGTCTGAGAGGAGCCGGCCATCTGCCAGATTGGGTTGTTTTTTTTTGTTCCCGCTCTCAAAGAGCCAGATAAAGTTGTGAAGGTCGATGCGCTGTGAGGCCCGGGAGGTGATGCCGTGAATGCTGAAGAGCTCCACAGTGGGACGCGGAGGGAGGGAGGAAAAGAGAAGGGCAGAAGAAAGGTTGGCAGAATACAATAGGCAGACTGAAGCAGTTTGAGCAGAAACAAATGTGGCTACGAGGCTGAATGTGGAAGAGGGAACAGACGCAGGGAGACGGCCGGGAGGACGCATCAAAGGCCTCAATGTGCCAAACTTGTGAGCTGCTGGGGAATTTGGAAGCGCATCTGCAAAAGCTTCTGACAGAAACTCACTCCCTCTTGGTTTTTATCCTCCCCTAACCCCCCCCCAATCTACCTCGTGTGTAAATGAGGCCGACTTGATAGCGAAGCACCTGTGGATCAGTGGACACGAGGTGTCTCTTTCTCTGTTCGTCTGCCATTACCTTTCCCAGGCTCAGCGAACGCGCCCTCAGCTGCTTTGTTCTAAGCGTAACCAGGAGCGAGGCGCTTGGTTTGCGGTTCAAAGAAACCTCGCAGCCAGCCGGCAGACACAAAGGGTGAAAGTTGTCAGCCTGCTCCTCCGGTCTGAACTTGGATGTGTTAATCCTAGTACTTAGAAAGCCGGAGAACTTCTTGTGTGCAGTCTAAATCCCCAGCTCCGACTAAATCCGACCGCTTTGTTATGGCTACGCTCGCTGTGATGTGAGGGTGCAGCAGACGTTCCCATTTGGTTTTGCGGAATTGTGTTAAAACACTTGTTCAAAATAATTCTATCAAATGGTCACGCAAGTTTGGTGTGAAATATTTTTTTTCTGAAATATATGAGTACGGATCCATAGATCAATCATTCATGACTACAATATGAAAAGACGTGAAAAGTTACATCAATTTATCTTTTCAAGTTCAGTCAATTTAAAATTTTATGGCATCCCCGAATACTAACTTTTTAAAGTTAAACCAAAAAGTGTCTTTTTTTTTTTTACATGTGGCACTGCCCCCCAGTGGTGAACATAAGGCATGTAGACAGTTAGTTGAATAAAGAGAAAACCGAACGAGATCGCTTCAGTTGGTAACACTGAATTAAATTAAGTTAGTCTAAATTAAGTTGGCATAAATATTACTTGCTAAGTTAATTCAAATCAACATAATTTATTTGAGTGTTCCCAATTGAAACACTTTTTAAAGTTGGTCCAACAATTCTCATTTTTTTAAGTGCACTGAAAACACAAAAACTTAGAGAAACCGCATCAATTGACAACACTCAAATGATTTAAGTTTATCTAAATTAAGTAAAAGACTTGGTATAAATATTACTTGTTAACTTAATTTGGATCAACCTCATTACATACAAGCACTTTTTAAGGTTGGTCCAACAATTCTCTTTTTTCAGTGTAAAAAGTGTACACTGAAAAAAGAGAAAACCTAAACAAACTGCTTCAATTGGTAACACTCAATTGAATTAAGTTTGTATAAATTAAGTTAACAAGTTGGCATGAATATTACTTAAGTTGATTTGGACCGACATAATTCATTTGAGGGTCACCAATTCTCCAGCAATTCTCTTTTTCTTTATGCCAACGTAATTTAAACAAACTTAATTCATTTGAGCGCTAACAACTGAAACAAGTTCTTTCAGGGTTTTTTCCTCTTTTTTTTTTTTTAGATGTACACTGTTTTAGTGCCACTGGAAAAAGAGAATTGTTGAACCAATTTTTAAAACGTGCTTCAATTGGTAACACTTAAATGAATTAGTTTGATCCAAATTAACTTAACAAGTAATATTTATGCCAACTTGTTCACTCAATTTAAACAATCTTATCTCATTTGAGTGTTACCAATTGAAGTAATTTCTTTAGGATTTCTCTTTTTAACGACTAAACAAATTACTTCAATTGGTAACACTCAGTTAAGTTAAGTTTGTCTAAATTAAGTTGATAAATATTGTTAAGTAAATTCAGACCAACATAATTTATTTGAGTGTTACCAATTGAAACACTTTTTAAAGTTGGTCCAACAATTCTCTTTTTTTAAGTGCACTGAAAACACAAAAACCTAAAGTTACCGCATCAATTGACAACACTCAAATTAATTAAATTTATCTAAATTAAGTAAAATACTTGGCATAAATGTTACTTGCCAACTTAATTTGGATCAACCTATTTCATATGAGGGTTACCAATTGATGCACTTTTTGATCAAACAATTCTCTTTTTCTTTATGCCAACTTAATTTAAACAAACTTAATTCATTTGAGTGCTAGCAATAGAAACAATTTCTTTAGGTTTTTTTTTTTTCCTCTTCTTTTTTTTTTACACTTTTTCAGTGCCACTGGAAAAAGAGAATTGTTGAACCAATTTTTAAAATGTACTTCAATTGGAAACACTCAAATGAATTAGGTTGATCCGAATTAACTTGAGTAATATTTATGCCAACTTGTTAACTTAACTTAGACTTGAGTAATATTTATGCCAGCTGGCATATATATTACTCAAGTTAATTCGGATCAACCTAATTAACAACTACACAAATTGCTTCAATTGGTAACACTCAAATTAATTAAGTTTGTCCAAATTAAGTAAACAAGTTGGCATAAGCAGTACCTGTTACCTTATTTTGGATCAACCTAATTCTTTTGAATGTTACTGATTGAAGCACTTTTTTTTAAGTTGGCCCAACAATTCTTTATCAGTGTAGTAAAAACTGAAAGAAGACTCAGTTTTTTGGGAGTTTTTATTTTTTTAATTTTTTTTAAAAATACTGATACACCAGCATGCTGTCAGATGTTTAAAATATACCGTGATATGGATTTTTGGCCGTGACACCCACTGCTACCGATTCAAATTTCCTCTCCCTGATGGATTGAGCTGCCGTCACTGCAGTAAGATATGTGCAGCCAAAATTGGACTCAGCAGCCATATCCGAACACACCATCACAGCTGCTGACAATGGAGACAATCAATCTGGATTTTGACGGATAGCCAAGAGGAAAAATACAGAGTACGGAGTAACGAGAGGTTGGAGTGGTGGAGGCGATTTGTATCACGGACGCAGAAGGTGTCCTTCAGCGTCTCCATAGAGGCGTGTGGGGAAAATGCACTTTCCCTTTCAGGAGAACTACACGCGGCATCATTAAAAAGTATTCCTGTATTTTCAAGCTTTATTCAACTTTTTTCCCTGTAGTTATGTAATAGGTGTGACTGTGCTTCGTTTCCTTCAGGCCACAGTTGCAGCCTTTGCAGCCAGCGAGGGTCACTCCCACCCGCGGGTGGTGGAACTCCCCAAAACAGAGGAAGGGCTGGGCTTCAACGTGATGGGCGGCAAGGAGCAGAACTCACCGATCTACATCTCTCGGATTATTCCTGGGGGCGTGGCTGAGAGGCACGGCGGCCTCAAGCGAGGGGACCAGCTCTTGTCTGTCAACGGTGTGGTAGGTTTGACATTTTGGATAAGTAGGACGTGATTAGCATGTGGAATGCAAAGCCAGGCGCACGGATGCCCTCATTATTTAAGTCTACACGTCACAAACGCTGCACATCTCTGGAATAAGGTGCAAAAACTTTTCTACGTGTACGAGGGAGACTTGGAATAATCCAGACTCCACGCTTGCTCATTTCCACTTCGTATTACCGAGTCTTAAAAATTCATCAGAGCGTCTTATTTCCCTGCTATTTTTAGCCAGATATTGAAATCGCTTTGTCACTAAACCTGCAGAGCGTGGAGGGCGAACACCACGAGAAAGCGGTGGAGCTTTTGAAGGCAGCCAAGGACAGCGTGAAGCTGGTGGTTCGCTACACTCCCAAAGTGCTGGAGGAGATGGAGGCTCGCTTTGAGAAGCTCCGTACGGCCCGGCGGCGCCAGCAGCAGCAGCTCCTCATGCAGCAGCAACAGCAGCAGAGCCTGTCGTCCCAGCAGAACCACATGTCGTAGGTGAGGCGCTTCATTGCTTTAAAGGCCCTGCACACCCACGTTGTTTATTAGTGAAGGTTAGACCTCTGCTCGGCCTGAAGTCGAGCTGCTCCAGGCTGTGAAATTGCCAAACTCTGCGTTATTGACGGCGCAGTCACACTAGGAATTGGCAATGCAAATTTTATCTGTGCAGTCCAGCAGAACAGACTAATCAACATAATATAAAGAACATACATAAATATCTAATGCCACAAACTCAACGTTAATTGTTATTAGAGGAATGAATCGGGGCGTGCTTCGTTCTCACTCACGTAAACAAGGCATACGGATGACTTCCCTTGACGTCAGCAGGTGCATCAGACCTTTGATGTCTTTGACATCAGGGGACTGAGGCATTTGTTAGCCCCGGGTCAGCAGGCGTCTATGCAGAAAACCGCATTTCAATGTCTCTTGTAGTTCCTGAGATATGGCCATTAAAACATTTTAGATGATGACCTCTGATTTGACCTTGATCTTAGAGCTATGACCTTGACATGAGAGGGCGGTCCATTGAGTTAATCCGCCAAGTTTGATTGAAATTGCTCTTTGTTTTTTGGAGATATCGCCGCAGATAGACAGACAAACAGACAAACATGCAGCTTTCTGCTTCGCGGTGAAACTAACAAACAATGGAAATATCTGGGTTTTTTTAACGAAATAGTGAGAAAAAATTTTTTAAAAATGGATTTAGTTGAGTTAAATTTTTATTTGAATTCCATTTTCAGTTAGAATTTTTTCTAAAAAAAAAAGAAAAAAAAAGAAAAGAAAATTACACGTATTTCCGTCATTTTGTTTTTGTTCTTAAACTGAAAAACAAGAGTTCGAAGCATACCCCGATTAGAATATAAGGTTTGCACACAAAACAAGCACAATCATTTACATGCTAACTCCTCAAGCTAGCGTCCACAGCAATTTTAGTCACCGTGCTAGCGAGCTAGTTAGCACGTTACGCAGATAATAATTAAATACCTACGTGACAGGACGGTGACAGACAATCCAGTCTTACAAATGAGCACAGACTATATCAGTCTGTTTTAGTACGTTCTGTACTTGGGGAGGGCATAATGGTATAATATAATGGTACTGTGCGACACACGACTGTGCGACACACGGCTAGCTAGCGAGCTAGTAGCTAGCATCACCGTTTTGTAGATTGTTGACTTCCATCGTCTCAAACGTCAGCAATAATAAGACAGTTTAACGTTCCCTGAAAGCGCTGTAGAACTTTTTTTTTTTTTTTTTTAAAGAAATGTTAACACTGAGTGTTACAAACATTCTTCTTTACATTGTTAATATGACGGTAAAGTCAGAATCATTTTTGTGACTTTCTGCCGATTTTCTTAAAACTGCACGAACAAGTTATGTTTGTTACTCAATTGTATTGTCCCGAGGGGAAATTCTGACAAATATTCATATCATAATGAGATTCAGTTCAATTTGGTCTGAAATTTCATGTCCAAAATGAAAATTTTGCAGTCCTGAGAAGAGGTCTAATCAAAGCAAACAAAAAAAACCTTAAATCACCCATGTGGGGTCATCGTGGGTGTGTAGGGCCTTTAATGGACAGTACTTTGCTGTGATTAGGCGATAAGAAGAGGTGTCATTTGGTCAGATTTGATTGTCAAACGCTAATTAATCCTGTTATATTTCATTCATGTCATAAGTGTTATGAAATCTGAGTGAGATTTTTTTGTTGGCCACATACATGCTACAGATAAGCTGCACAGACAGATTTCGTCTGCCTTCCCGTTCAATGCACATTGATTTTCCCTGCATGAAGGTTGTAGGCGCGAAGCCTTGGAACGGCAGTGGTGTATTTTGCAAACAGAGTGTGCGCTGTCGTCCGTGCAAACATTAGAGATTCTGTTCCGAAGGCCTTAAATTGCCTAAATGGATCATATCTGCAGCCCCGCTGGTTCACCGGTAAAAACAAGTAATGCAGCATCTGGTGAAACGTCAGGTTTAGACATTGATCAGACCTTGAAGTGAATTTTTTTATTTTTTTTTACATTAGCAGGTATTTCAGCCCAGACTGTCGAATTATTTTTGTATTTCCCCAACGTACTGAAGACCAACATCCCTGTGGCAGTGCTTATTTGATGCTAAATCCCTCTCGGCCGTCTGTGGCGTTGCACTTGGCCCGGCACAGCTTGGGAAGGTATTTGGGAGCTTCTAACGGCGTGCTGCGGCAGGGATCGTGTTTTATCAGCGCCGGCTGACCGCTGAGGTTTGCTTTCGCGGCCAAGAGGCTCCTGAACAAGTAGTAGACAAGCCATTAGTTTGACTGATGTTCGTCTTGACTCCGAGCCACAGAGGGGGCGAGTCAGAGGCCACTGGAAGCATCGATATTTTCACTATAATTGATACGAGCAACAGTTGCACTGAAGGTTAGAAAAGGTGATATTAAATCCAATTTAAAAGCTGCAGACTTTTTTTGTGAGATTTTTTTTTTAAAAATCACAATTTTGAAAAGAATCCATGCCCTTCGAGGACAAAGCTACTGTGACACCTTCTTTTTGACGCATTTAAAGGCCAAAAGGTCAAAAATGTCCCCATTTATCACTGGGAAAGAATCTTGCCTACAAAACAATAGTATAGTTTGAGCAACATTTGTTTGTCTGTTTGTTTGCTTGTTTGTTCCGCTACTCCTCTAAGGTCCTTTGGCCGATTTCTACCAAACTGTGTATGAAGGTCGACCCCAGGATTGGGGTTTGTTTTGGAAAATCTCAAGGTCATTGTGGTCAAAGGTTAAAATTTTGACTTTTCGCCCAGGTGAAGTCAAATGTGCCAAAGGTTGATCATTAGGGTAGGTCATTGGGGTTAAAGGTCAACATTTTGATTTGCACCAAACTAGGCACACATCTGTGGATGGGTTCTGGAATTTTCCCAGGTGAGGTCAAATTTGCCAAAGGTCAATCAGGTTGAGTCCGTCTGTCTGTCTGTTTGTTGGCGTACTCCTTCCGGGTCCTTGGGCCGATTCCTACCAAACTTTGTATGTGGTCTTGATATGAAGGTTGACCCTGGAAGCGTCCATACGGGGTTAATGGTAAAGGTCAAGGAATTTGATTTTCAACTGCATTTGGACCAATCTAGGCACACATATGTAGATAGATTCCAGAATTGCCCTGGCACGGTCAGTCAATTATTCAGGTGAACTCAAGGTCATTGGGGTCAAAGGTCAGATTTTCACCAAACAATGAATTGTGTT
>OMMV01028234.1:0-10103 GCA_900302635.1 Chatrabus melanurus
AATTCTAATTTATTAATATTTAATTAATTATTTAATTTATTTTTTATTTATATTCTCCATTATAGTGATACATAAACTACAAATGCTGATATCAGCAGGGATTATACAACTATTAGAAATATACTACAAGTGCTGACATCAAGTCAAGTGCTGAGCTATTGGAGATAGCTCAAATCCGTTGACAGCTTACTGAATCAGCATTCTCCCAGCTACATTTTGGTAGTGGTTGGACATTTCTATCTCTATTAGATACCTTACAATAGCATCTTACATACTGGCACCTGAAATTTTTACATTTTGATCCACTGAATCCAGAAGACTTCCCGGATCTGGATAGAACTTTACCTGCTTATAGCTATTACCATCTTACATAAGCATGACAAGATTCATCCTGATCTGTTGAGATGTCACTGAGATATACACATCTGAACATGTTAAATGGGATTTCCAATGTTAAATTTAAATTGGCGCCAAATCATTAATCCAGATCAGATCCAGATGAAACGTGGTCTGAGAGTGGAGGGTCGGATCCTGCATATACACAATGAATTTCATTCAAATCCAATGTGTTTTGACAGAGATATGATTTTTTAAAATTTAAATTCACCCATTATAAGAGAAAGGGATTTTTTTGAAATTTGATCATTTTTGTGACATCATCAGTGCGTAGATTCTTACCAAAATTTAATGGGAACATCCTTGGATGATCGCCTACCCATTGTAAAAAAAATTCATGTTGATTTCTCAAAAACTGTAGACAGGAAACTGTTCACAGACAAATAAATAAATAAACAAACAAACCAACCAACAAACCCACGCCGATGAAAACATAGCCTCCTTGGCGGAGGTAATAAAACACAAATCTATATGATTCTCATTCTATGTCCTGTCCTGTCCAGTTATGTGAACGTGAAGAGAATATATTAAAGTTAACACTGGATTAAATTGACAGTTTAATAATAATAATAATAATAATTATAATAATAAATATATTTATACGGGATATCCTAGCTCACCACAGTATACAGACACAAGGAATGGGTACTGAGTCTATTTACAGCAAGGTAACGTAAATGAATAAAATCAAAATAATCTTTATTCTTAGGGGTTGGATTTCCGCGGCAGCAGTGCTGAATTTGGGTTTGTGCCACACACCGTGCACCTCCCATGAAATAGTAGACAAACCATTTTCAAGGCACTTTCATTTTAGATTGAGTAAATGTTCAATAAATAACAGTTCCAGTTAAAATGTGTGTGTTTGTCTTATTTTGCGCATACCTGCAAGTGGCTGATTGAATTTCATTTTGTGCTTACGGTCATTAGAAGATGCAAAATCCTCATTTATATATTGCTGTCTATGTCATGTTACCACCCGCTGTCATGTGTGCAGTTATTCTTCGTAAATCACCTGCAAAACGTTCACCAACCCAACGTGCAAAATTTTAGAATGCCCACAGAATTTAGTACTCGTTATATGGGATCTTCATAAGTTCAGGCCCTAAAGGCGCAGTCACTCTATGACGTTTGAGCCAGCAGCTTGGGAACGGGGTGAAAGCGAGAGTAAAATTGAGAAAATTAGCGAAAATCACGTTCCCGGAGTTTCGTAGCGGACCTCAAACGCATCACAGCCTGTGACAACATGTTTGTAGTGGAAGCAGCCGTTAGCCAGCATTCGAGCGAGGGCGACCGCACGCAACGTGCACGTAGCCACGATGTACGGTCTGTAATGGTCTCCTACGTAGCTACAAGTACGTCGAGAAATTTTAAACATGTTGAAAAATGTGGACGCGGTTGCCGTTCATCAGTGAACACCGCTGAGTGCCGCTGAAGACTGCCGAAGGCCAGCAGAGGCTGGCAAACACTGACGTGTGCATATTTGTCAGCCCAAACGTCATAGTGTGACTGCGCCTTAAGCGACTTGTCTAAGGACACAGACAGGTAGTATGAGTGGGATTTGAACCCAGGACTACATATTGGCAGGCCACCTCCTTATCCACTGATCTACATAATGCCCTCAGGGGAAGATAATTGCCCTTTTGTTTTTAATTAATGCATGAGATTGGCCCTGTAAGTGCAACTCCTACTAATCTGTGTGGTGGATTTCAATAAAACATCACATCATGTGAATTATGAGTTAATTTGTTAATTATTATTAATATATTATATTAATTGGTTGCAATCTTGTAATTTTCAGTCTATGCCTAACCCATATCTGAAACATGTAAGAACAGACTAAGACTGAAATCTTAAGTAATGAAATCTCATGTGAAAATCTTTGCTTTTACTGAGAATATCCTGCACAAATACACAGTTTCACCCAGAAATATGTCAAATCACTGAAGGTAAATGCTGATGCCTTCCTTTAGAGCATTTGGCAAACACTTTTATGGCTTTTGTGTGATCAATTCCTGCTCAGAATTTGATGTAAGCAAAGACTGGTGAACACTATTGTCTTGCTTTTCTTAGTTTGTACTGTCTCCTGGTCGAGATCACGAGTAAATCCATATCCAAGGAGTACAGGTGTTGATTAATCCTCTCAACACTACTTCCAGTAATAGAGAGAGGCTACAGTCTTCGGGGCCATTTATTGCTGTTAGAGAGACAGGCCGCGTTTTTACTCAACGACTTCGTTGAAATCAAGCACGTTTTATTCAGAAGTGTTAGTTGCAGAGGCTCGTGGCTCGTGCACACGCAGTTTCTTCCACTGCAACAGTCCCTCTTTTGAGCGATCATCACCCAGGGCAACACAACAGAGTCCGCGGCATTACCCTGCCAACCAGTGTCCGCTCTCCGTTACCGAGTGCTGCTGAGGACTTGTACCCTGCTTGGTCATAACCTGGTTTCTTTATCAGTGAAGAGGTACTTAATATATTCATAATCAGTTGTGAGATAAACTTAAGGAAGAGTCACCATCTTTGTCTGTACTTGAAAATGATAAATCTCTTTCATTCTAACAGACTGGCTATAATGAACAGTCTCACTTCACAGACTCTTGTTTGACAGATCGTTGCATGTTGATGTTGAACCGGTTTGGAACTGAACTGATCCCGAATTGTAATACATTTATTAAGAAAGCATTGTTAAGATATAGGCTTGAGACACACGCTAGTTTAAGTACACGCTAATAAATTTCATTCTGAACTCTTAAAAGTTGACCTGGGTTCACAGGATGCTGCTTGACTTAGCCAAACCACAAGCTTTATTATAACCAGGCGTGCACATAACTGGTGCTCGTGCGTGCTAAAAATAAATGATGCGCAGCAGAAAACACGGAGGGAAGCGCTTTTCCTACAGCCTGTTTTCACAGCTTTCCTCCTGAAAAGCGCTTCCTTCCATGTTTTCTGCTGCACATCATGTATTTTTAGCACACATGAGCACCTGACCTCCAGGCGTGAGTTCAGCGCCACAAGGCGTTACAGAGCGCTTTCCACTAACGATCCCTTCCGGAACGGCTGATCACCGCGAGAGGCGCGCCTGTGCAATGGCGCGCATTTCAAAATGGCGATGAGTGGAGAGTTGGATTCAGTTGTGACTGATGTTATGAAGAAATTCGCCGTTTCTGTTTCTCTTAGTTGAGCTTTTGGACGATGCACTGTGACTGGAAAGATCACCCATAGTTACAGCCGTGACTGCCGCTGTTTCTGCTGGAAGTGTTGCCCTTGCAGCCATCGTCAATTAAATGGAGTCTTCCAACGGCAGAGACTACACCCTCCGCCATTTTTGTTTCGTGAAGAGCCATGCCGCGAGGCACCTCCAAGACCGTTAGCCTCCGTTAGCGACCATTCGCTAATGCTTTTGGAGAACACGTCGTTCAATAGCAAAGCGCTCGCTAACGTTACAAAATGTTTTGTGCGCTGAACGCACCTCAGTTATGTGCACGTCTGATTATAAGCTAAACATTTAAAGTGGACACACATATCTTACTTCGCTCTCACAGGCAACGGTGTCGGAATTTTCTCTCGTACTCTCACTGAAAATAGTGGAATATCCAGTTTAGTGTCTGCCGCATACCACCAACGTGTGAATGCAGCATTAAGGTTGGATACAAATACAGCACCTGTCCCCACCTTCTTCCCTGATGGAGATTGGTGGTTTTGTTTTTGTTGCTCTTTGTCTTTTTATTTTATTGTGTGGTTGTTAGCAGGATATCTCAAAAGATTTCAGTGAAATTTGGTGGAGAGGGAGGCCATGGGTCTCCTTTATATTTTGGTGTGGATCCAGATTAAGTGTCGGTTCCCGCCTTTGATCACTGAGTTTTGATCTTTGAGATGATTCCTTTGATCCTGAGCCTGCCTTGAATCTTTGTTTGTTTGTTTGTTTTTTTACCTCTGATCCTAACTCCTTTGATCCTCATTAGATCCTGACTGCTGATTGGATCAAAGTAATCAGCAGTCGGAATCTAAGTTCAGTGTTCAGGATTCAAGGTCCTTAGATCATGATTACAGGAAGGATCAAAGCAGTCAGTAATCAGGATCGTAGATGAGTGATCAGAATCAAAGATCAGTATCAAAGATGAGTGGCCAGGATATAACTTCAGCAATCACGACCAAAGGTTAAAAATTAGGATCAAAGACCAGGACCTGGGATCAGTGTAAGTTTAAATATGAGTGATCAGGAACCAGGATCCAGATCACAGATCAGAAATCACAAACAAAGGCGAGAAATTCCATAATTGTCTGTTAGTCTACAGGTGTACTTTGGTCCAGCTCAAAATAATGATCTGGATCGTGTGGACAAAAATGTATTTTTGGACAAGGGTGGTCCAGTAGAGTGGAATGTGGTTTGGGGCTGAACTCCACAAGGAGCATGGGACCTTGGCAGAGGTTCTCTAGGTAGTCTTCTAGTTGTGGTTATGTTCTCTGGCAGAACGGTAAAGAGTCGTGTTACTCTGATATGATGTAACTGTGTTACACTGTGGTTAGCCAAACACAGAGCGAGGAAATAAAACAATCATGCTGGTGGTTCAATCAGAGATAAAGGCTTCTCTTCATTAAAATGAACACAATAACAATTATATGTCAACACATGACTGATATAAGACGTTCCTTCTGTCTTATTATGATCCCTCGGCTCCTGTGTTTCAAACTTATTTTTAAGTTCACTCACGTACAGCAGTGGCAGTTTGTACTTTAACAAACTCCTGGTATAGGCACAGTCAGCGGTGCAAACAGGTCTAAACATGTGCATACACAATACCAACACATGACCTGAAAGAAAATCTGAAATAGCACGTATTAATACAGTGCATTGTTTTTGCATAAATACAGTCCATGTCCTGACAAATCCACCTTCTTGCTGACCTTTTATTCATACCTCCACCATAGAGCTTCTGTCATCACCTTTGTGTGTACTGAAAGTTTGGGGCCTGGTCTGGAATAAAAACCATAATATGTTGTATATTTTGGAGTAAATCCAGGTGCAGAAGTAGATATTTTTAATTTATGTTTTAGCCGTCAATATAGTCATGTTATTGCTCAGGCCAACTCACCGGTTCCTGAACTCACTTAACAATAAAAGTGGTCATACATAGGATTTTACTCTGAGAAGTACCAGTGCTGAGGCCATTTGAAATCAGCTGAATGCCAAATTTTGCCTTGTTCTAAAACAGACTTTTCCCAAATATATTTTATGACACATGTCAAAGCATGATTAAAGAAAATGTTTATTAAATGTTTTGCTTTAGCATCTTGACCTGGCAACTGGCTAACGTTGTGCACAGCTTCGTATTTTGAGCACATACATTTTGTCTTTCTAGAACAAAGAATTACAATGCACTTAAAGAGCACCCACCATTGTTACATCCAATAACAGATCTTTGTGATGTCATAAGGGCATCATGTTAAAATAAGATATTTTAAAAAAGGAAAAAGTTTGGAAACTCACATTACCAACTGGAGTAGAAAGTTGAACTGACAATGTTACAGTAAGTAGAATTCAAATTGGAATTTACCCTAAGCCTTAAGTGGCAGGTTTAGATGAATATATGCACAAGCTTTTTTAGTTTAGAAAACAAACAAACAAACAAAAAACTGTAAACAATGAGAATGACTTGTTTCCTTTTGCACCAGTTTTACACTCACAGGATAATTTGTAATAGTAACACAGTAATGATGCACACAGAAGAATGAATCACTGTCACATTGTAAAATATTGTTGAGGGTTTTTTTACTCCCCACCATGTGTGAACAACTAATTAAATGAATTTTATGACAGTTCCTAAATAAAAAAGAAGGTGTCTGAACTTGAATAAATACCATGAACTTCTGGGGCAGCATATAAAGTGGTGGATCCACTTTTCTTTTTTCAATTTATGATTAATATTGCAATGGGGGTGATGTTTTTCTACTGCTTTTCAAGATAACTACTGTAGTGTGTTGTCATAATTCTAACTTATTATGTTGAAATTATGAAAATGTTTCCAATAATCACAATATGCTTTCATAAAATATGAAATATTATGAATGTAGTATTTCATTTATGAGATAATAATATACTATGATGATAACATGCTATTACTGTTTTTAATGATTATTACTATAATCTTTCATTGCTTTTATTTAATATTTTTAATTAATTTAATTTACAAGTATATTTCCAATGAGAAGTTCAGATAATTATCTCATAATTATGAGATATTGTATCAAAATCATATGATTCTGTGAGTCATAACTACAACTATAACTCAAAAAGATTAAATACAGGAAGGCCTCAAAAATATGAAATCTCATAATGAAAATATGAAGTCTAATAAGTATGACTAGTTGATAGTTGCTCATACTTACAATGAGTTATCTTGTAATTACTATTTTGTAATTCAATATTTGTGGAAAATTGTACATCATTTCAATATAGGTCAATGTTTTGTTAAAATACGATTTAATAATAGTTGGAAATGAGGCAATAACGGGCTTTCAACCAGTACCGTAATAGACCCTATCGCATCGAGGCAAAAATCGACCCAGAATGCATTGCGTCATCAACATCTGGAGTTTTTGGCAGACAGACAAATTTCCTGTCACTTTCATACGGTGAACTGTTTCACTTCGCAGCGCCTGGCAACTACGTTTTACTCCTACATGTGTCTGTGAGAAAGCCGCTGAAGTTTATCCAATTTTGGAAAAGTGTGACCATGAAGTCTCGGAGAAGAAGTGGCAGCAGGTGACTACAGCGGACGGCTCTGTCCGCGATTTCAACGGGACAGATGTGGTGTGGACACAAGACTTTGAAACAATTACCACTGCTTCGTCTTCGCGGTGTCTATGCTCGCCTGCTTATTGAGTGTGTTTTGACAAATGAAAGCATCAAGAAACATAAATGTGATGATGGTTTTCAGATGTTTACTGAGCCTCACGTCGAACTTGTAGAACTTGGAAGTATCGAACCCTATGAGGCATACGAAGCCGTACGAAGCCCAAAGCAGCGTCGGACAGCAGGACGATATTCTACATGGTTTCTGTGCGCCACTTCAGGAGAAGTAAAATCAGCAGGATGCGGTTGTGTTGCAGGGTATGTATTTACTATTTATTACTTAGTTTGTCTGAACTGGTTTACACTTATTAAATGAATTTTTAAGGCTCACTTTCTGAATACTGCTCGGGTTACAACACAACCAAATCTTGGCAAAAAAAAAGGTAAAAACAGTAGTGCTCCTCCAACATTGGGTCGTAAGTGACTACATGCGATAGGATCTATTAATTTGGCAGATTTCCACAGTGAGAGATTTTATTTTTGTTTTGTTTTTGTTTGTTTTTTTTGGCTAAAAAAACGGTGTCTTGTTGAGAGAGTATAGCTGGAGGTGGAATATTATGCATTCTCTACCAAAAGGGTTTTTTCCAGGGTCAGGTTTAGCACTTACTGATGGAGCAGCAAGAGGAATCTTGACTTCTGCACTTATCTGGTGTGTGGAGTGTGGGATGCTTTCCGCCCTCTTTCCTCCATTTCTTCTCTATCTCTGGAACCAAACTTATCAAAATAATGTGCACTAAGATCGTTTTTGGCTTGCGCCTGACAAACTGATATAAATTTCAATCTGACTCTGACAGAAGTTTTCATTTTGCCAAGAGTGCAAAAAGATGCGTATGCGTGTGCATGTTGGGAGGTGCACAGCACAGTTTTGAGAACACAACTTAAAATGTGACCATCAGGAAAGAAGAGTTGGCTAGAAAAGATTGTTTTGAACAACCCTCAGGAATCCACAAATTCTTTCAACCTATACTCAATAAAAGTGTAACTAAAACACTCAACTGTTGCTTAGATTTTATTGAAAATTATTTGTCAAATAAATATGAATCCAATGAATGAAATGGATTCAAAGGGCTCTTTTTTATTGATTTAACTGGTTTGTGAGTTTTAAAAAAAATGTGCACCTTTTCATTACGGATTCCACCTAAACTAGAACACAGCGGGTCATGGAACAGAATTTACATATGCTCTTGGCTGACCATTTCCCTATATACATTAAATTTTGCAGTGTTAAATTAACATGGCAGTGGGTGTCTATGGTCTCATTCAAAATACTGTTAAATTATCATATTGTTCCAAATACAAGACAACCCTAAATGTAAGATGAATCCCCTTTTTGAAGACATATTGTTGGAAACAGATTTTCTGAAGAGCAAATCTTGCTATTTATAAAGAAAATGCTTTCATTTGAAATTAATGCTAATAAAAGTGCATTTTATGGGCAGCCCCTCGTTTCTTTTTTCAACCACTTCCTGACACACTGCCGCTTTTAGGACCATGGTAAGCTTTTCTGACTATTAGAATTTTTAAGATGGTCTTTTTGGGCTTGCGATTCTCTACATTACATTGTAACATTTCTCTCTGTCGCACCATATTTCTTGGCTGCTTTAGAGTTGTTTGATGGCTCTGCTGCATTTCTCACGAAGAGCTTAATGCTAACATAATAACCGATCTTCATTTACTTGTTAACTTACCCGGCTTTTGAACCACAATCTTTTCAGGACAATCACTGTCTCTCTCTATCATGCAGCACTGTAAACTGCATGGAGCCTCCCCACTGGGCTCACTCATTTCATGAGTGTTTGACGACACCTACTGCTGCGGATGTATGTAACATGTAAAAGTCTCGACCCTGAATATAAGATGATTGCAATTTTTCAGCTGTATTTCAAAGAGAAAAAAGCTGTCTTCTATTTGAAATAATACGGTAACTCTAGTGTAAACTAACTCTATTAGTGTTGATCAATTTGATGGAACACTCTTATATAGTTGATTTAACACTATGACAGCGTTGCTTCAACACTATTTTGAATGAAACCACATGCACTCACTGCACCATTAATTTAATACAGGAAAATTTACTGTGTGACATTATGACACATGTCCTTGTGGAGTTGATCTGATTGATTGTGGCCTGTAAATGTTATCCCTCTGATCTGTTTTGTCTTTCTTTTTTTAGAAAAAAAACTTTTTGGTTCACCAAAGGTACAATTGCAAATTAAAGATTGATTATTTCCTATATATTAAATTCCAGGTTTGTGGATCAGTACGTCTTTGAAGTCCTTCAAGAAATATAGCAAATATTTAATATATCAAAACTATAAATCCTAACCTATAGTCCTAACCTAGTGTCAGTCCGTGTGGGCTTATGCCCCTGTCCACTGCCCATTGAGCAGAGGGCCTGGCCGAGGTTAGGGAAGTGTGGGCTGAGCTGCTTAGTCTGCCCAGACCAGGATAAGCAGCAGAAAAGTAATGAATAAATGAATGAATGAAATAAATATCATCCTATAAATAAACATGACCAATCCTGTGACCAACAGAACAGCAAAATGCCTTTGAGCGCACGCTCCTCAATCTGATCTGATGTCATAGAAGAAAAGTCAGCCTTTAATTGGACATGCTTTTATACAGACAAATTGACCAGTTTAGCTCATATGTATTGAGATATTCCCATAATTAACATTAGTCATTTTCAAATTTAATCAAATTTAATGTTCAAAGGTGATATCGTATTTACTGATAATGACAGCAAAACTCAACCATTTAATGCCTGGCAGAAAACAAAGCTAGATAAACTGCATGAGATAAAGTCTGAGATTTTTTTGATTTTGAGCTTAAAATGAAGGGGGGGGGGGGGTTTA
>OMMV01028246.1:0-11345 GCA_900302635.1 Chatrabus melanurus
CAGATTGCAGCATGTTCCTCTGAGTTCCTGTGTTTGTGGATTTCAACTTTACTGGTGAAAACAAGTACAATGTAAATTTTGTTCTTGGGTGGATTTCCCCTTTTTGCCAACATGATCACGTGTGGAATTCATATCCAGGTAGTGGCAGAGACGTAATAGCAAACATTGGTGATCAAGCCATCAAAGTTTGTGATTCATCCTCTGATATATTTCATTTACTAATAATAAAATGCTTCAGTTGCAAGGAAAAAAATAGTTTGCATATCTTGTAGCTCCAATATGTAGGTCCCCCTGTTTCAAAATTCACAAAGCAGGCAGTCGTGAAATAAATTCTTTAATAGAGAGAAACCCATGCCTTAAAAATATGCATTATGTTCTTCACAGCAATATGTCTTCATGTAATGTTGTGGATGTGGAAAATAATTTGAACAATCCTGCGTCTTCCTTCACCATGTCAGTGTTGGATTGAATTATGTCATGAAAAATTACGAAAAGATTTCATTACTGTACTTCTTTGATAAATAAATCACATGTTTTTGGACATAAAAATACACACCCAATGCAAATACCTGAGAACCCTCACATCAGAAACTGTTATCAATATCAGAGATGATCTACCAGTACATATTTCTGGAAATTTGAATATTCAGTGCCAAAATATACTGTACACCTTTCATATATTAATTCTTAAAAACACAGTGCACCTGAACCATAAGTTTTACATTGTTGTAAACATTTTTAAACTTGAAAACAGATTGTTCACAAAGTATTTAGCATTAATATTTCAACAAAAATAAAATATTTCACTCAATTATTTACAAAAAAAATCCCCACATTCTGAAATAATAGTACTGACTTTAATTTTCAAGTAAACTCCTCACTCACACAGAAGACTTTTTTTTTTCTTCTTCTTTGTTCATATGGCTGCATCAGTTGATCAATGTGTATACAGGCAAACCTGTCTTCATTACAAGATCGTTATAAAAACACAATAAAAACATTTCACCATGAACAAAAATAAAGAAAAAAATTGCATTTGAACATCATATCAAAAATGCAATACTATCGCCATCCAATATGATTTTGTTGCTGATTTATTCAATATTCCTTCAGACAGGGATTAAGAACAAAAAAAAAAGTTGCAAACAATAGGATTACTTAAAAGTACATTTTAAGAGGACCCTAAAAAGATAAGGCTTTTAGATATAAATTATTTACAAGAATAATACAGGAGGGGAATGTATAGAGTTCATATCGCAGCTGGAGGTGAAAAAAATTCCAGTGCCGATACTTAACCAACCTTACGTTTTATGCTAGCTGGACAGCAGTTGTGCATAAAAGAAGCAACTCGTAAACACCGAACAAAGCTGCCTTTTGATCACAAGTACATGATGAACATGCACGAGCAGACCACTGAGTTTATTCTTTCAGAAAAATGAGGTTAGAGCACTGATCAGTGTTAACCGACAGTGTAAGAACAGCAGACAGCACAGCAAAACCAACGACATGCGTACAATTTCCAATATTTATGTCTGAGAATAATGTCTCAAGGCCAGCAGGATGATTTAAAAAAAAAAATGGTGCTCTGTCAATATGATCATTTTACATAAGCGAAACTTCATCATAATATCTTGATGCAATAAAGCTGCTGACAGTCAGTGCAAGGACATAAAGTGCATGGTAAACTGCACAAAGCTTCTGATTCTTCTTAGTGAGAGAAAGTACATGAGAACAATCTGCATCCATTATCCTTCAACATACTGTAGGTCCAGAGCAAAATATGTGAAGTTGAAAAGTGGCTGACCCCCCCACCCTCACGAGGCATTTACTATTTGCATATTTGAGCTTCAGGTGTTATGAAAGGTTAACAGAGGTGACTTGGGATGCTACAGCTTTGGAAAGTACTGTATATGACACGTTACCGCTCACTCTGTCTGTTGTAGTTGCTGTCTGGTTTTCTATCCCCTCTGCAAAAGGTCACACGTTAATGTGGCGACATTCTGGCCGTGCAAAGAGCAGGTTTCAGAGAGAGAGAGAGAGGAAGAGCGAGTGACATTAATGTGTTCTTGTGTCAGGAAGCAGCCGGAATCGAAGATCACTTTAATAATACTACAACACAGCTCCAACACAAGAACAACTGCCACAGATATGCTTTTTTTCAGAAATTCCCTTCATTCTTTTCATTCAGCTTTACATTATTATTATTATTATCATCATCATTATTATTACCTATATTTTTACAAGACCTACAGTAAATATTCACTCCCCTTGGGCTTTTGTTTTGTGACAATCAATTTAAAAAAAATCAAGCTTCATTGTATAATAATTTTAAAAATTATCCTCGATAAAGTCAAAGTGTCAAAGAAGTCAAAGAAAATAAGTGTCTATGATGATATAAGTTGAAATATAAAATATAATTTAAAATATAAAACCCAAGTTCTAGGATGTATGCAACATTTCAGGTTAGTTTAATCAATTATTACAAAAAATGGAAAGGACATGGCATAGCTGTCAATCTGCTGAGAGGAAAGCGTCCTTTAAAATTGAGCGACCATGCTCAAGAACACCAAAGAAGGAGGCCACCAAAACACCCATGGCAACTCTGAAGGAGTTACACGCTGCAGTGGTTGCTTTTAGAGAGACTTGTGTTCATACACCAGTTATATAGCTTTATGGTAAAATGATACAGAAAGTAAACATTTAAAAGATGACAAGACATAAAATCTTAGTGAGTTTCCAATAGGACTCTCTGAGATTTGATGGTCTGATGAGATCAAACTGTTGGCAGCAGCATGCTGTGGGGATACCTCTGTGCTGCAGGCCCTGGGAGGCTTTTTAGCAGAGTGGAACATGAACTCAACAAAATACACCAAACGCTGTTGGAAAAATAAAGTTTGACAGAACTTGAACAGTGTAGCATAATAAATGGGACAAATTACAGTCACTTTGCAGACAGTCACAGTCTGCTTTGCAGACAGAGACCGATCCACACAGATTAAAGGTCATTATTGCCGCTACAAGTGCACAAAACAAAACGCTCATTTGGAGGATCAGAATACTTATGCAAATGAACAATTTGAATTTTTTTTATTTCAATTATTTCATGTTGCACAAATTTTTCACTTTTAAAAAATTCTAATTTTATTCTATAAAGAAGCTTGATGCTTGATTTATTATTATTATTATTATATTTTATTTCATCAGATAAAACATTAAAAATATAAAAACCTAAATGGAGTGAATACTTTTAATACAGACTCTACAAATATGATAAGCCCAAATGAAATGCATGATGGCATTTATAGTATAT
This sequence comes from Chatrabus melanurus, assembly GCA_900302635.1. Lineage (NCBI taxonomy): Eukaryota > Metazoa > Chordata > Actinopteri > Batrachoidiformes > Batrachoididae > Chatrabus > Chatrabus melanurus. Next base: position 3,311 of record OMMV01028246.1, read on the forward strand.
GTTGATACATTTTACCGTTGTAATAGAAACATTGTTAACAAAAGTTTTATGCCAAGCCACATTTACAAAGTTGGACTCCCCCAGGCACCCTCACCTCTCTGATCAACTACCTTCATTTAAACAAAACAAAAATATTCTCTGAATATTTTTAATGGTGCATACTTCATTATGCCTTTAGACAACTGACTGTTGAAAGCTTGAAAGATTTTTTTTGTTACAATTTGCCAAAATTGCATTTTTTCAATGCAAAAAACAGTGCTCTCAACATTGATAGGGAACAAAACTGGCGATATCCTTTTTTGACTTACCTTATGAACATGATCAGATTAGTTTTTCTTCCCTGTAAAATATTTCTCCATCTGTTCATGATAGGTTTGAAGCATTGGACCATTATTCGGTTCCCTTATCAAAAATATTTTGTTGCAGTTTACGTTTCCCCTCCGATGTTTGCCCAAACCACAACCCCCACCACTGACAATGCAACATAGCACTTGTTATACTCTAGGTTCAAAACAAATTCCTTGTATGTGAAAACCTACTTGGCAATAAAACTGATTCTGATTCTGAAATATGAACACATGCATCCAAGTAGCCTCAACAGCAAAGTGCACAGCAAAATCCTCAGTGTTAATTCAACTCTCATAGTGTTAAAATTAACACCATTCCTGAATTTATACAATTCCCATTGGCTACAAGTTAAAGTAACACTTTCAAATAGTGTTATCTTTTTCACATAAGAAAGTGTATATTCAATATCAGAGAGAATATTTTAACACTGTTTGAAAGTGTAATTGTTTGGTCATTGTTTATAAGAAAATCACATTCTGGCTATGAGGCAACAGCGCTACCATAGCACCACCATTGAAAACTCACAGTATATGTTACAAGAACTCCTTTTTTCCACATTTTTCACTCAAATCATGTACAAGTTTAAAATGAAACTTTTAGAGTGTTAAATTACACTTGTAGTGAGTTGAATAAACACTGATACCATCAACTCTGGGAAATAACTCCAACAATGTGCAAAGTTTAACACAGAGTGTCAAAATAACACTAAAGGAGTAGAAACCAACTCAAAAATATTTAACTTCAGATTTTGCTGTGTATAACTGTTATAACACAGAAGAGCCACGACGCCACACTCGGTCTGTCCACTGCTATAACACAAAACACCCTCCAGCAGTGGATACCATATGTGACAACAAAACCGTATCTACTTTGGACCGCTTAATAATGATTTGCAGTTCAGGTTTATCTGTGGGATAGGAGTTGGACTACCAACCTATAGACCAAGATTCGATTCCAGGCGTGTGCTTCTAGCTACCTATCTGTGTCCTTGCACAAGACATTTCATCTGCATCGTCTCAGCATCGTCTGGATGGTAACCACTCAGGCAGACAACCGGTTCATCCCCACCTCTCAAAAGTAGCCATCGATCTGCACCAGCCAGGTGAAACATGGGCATCCCGTTGGCCTTTACCAGCTCCTGAGGTCGTCAAAACTGAGGCAGCTGTGTGCTGGATCATGCCCAGAGAAACACACCAAATGGCCAAAGTGTCTTAGCTGGCGTTCCCTCACAATGCAAGTGATACTCCTCATCTGAGTCTCCCGAAGTCCCAATCCACCCAGTGGATGCTGGCCTTGGCTGGGAAAATAACCTGCGATGGAGTGGCGTCCCATCTTGGGGGAGTCATACACACATCTGATTCACACTACAGTATCCAGGGATAAGCACTGGGCCAATGGATGTCAAATGGATGCCAGGGGCTGTGTAGGACTTACTTCTTCATCGGCTAACTGTGTGGAAATGCTACAGGGAACCCAATTAAAAACTGAATCAGTCTACTGATTTTCTATTCACTTTGAGAAACTAGGGAAACCTAAAAATGTGTTCACTCAGTAATCTTGTAAACACAGAAACGTTGACCATTACTTCACCTTGTAAAGTCATTGGCCAACAACATTTGATACAGTTTGCATTCTTCTTCGTTTCTCTTACAGAATTAATTGTTTTCATGGTCAGTAGTTCTGTCGGGTAAGTGCAAAGGGAGCAGGAGCGCATTAATGCCTCCAAGTTCTCTGTAACTTCAGTTTACATGAGTACATCAACACTTGTTATAAATAATTATTTTTTCAGAAACTGCATACATTGCTGGACTTAATGTTCAGGCCTGAAGTAAATTTTAAATTTTTTTTTTTTTTTTGTTGGTATTTTCAATCACTGCAATCAAACTTGGTAACCCAGTATGGCCGCTCAATAAAATTATGCAATTATGTGTGCAAATCAATAACAAGGCACAGTTTAAAAAATTTTTTTTTTTTTTTACATTTGATAGAATTTGAGATTAATTTACAATTGGATAACAATGTAGTGAGCCTGCTCGAGCATGTTCTAATAATTTTAGGAATAATGACTCAATCAAGAGTAAAAATATTCACTCTGTAACCCCACCAAACACATGATCAAGGCACAGGGCAGTGATCAGATGAGACAATTTCAAATTTGACTTTAAAAAGCCTCAAAAGTCTTCTGACAGTTGCTCTGACATACAATCAAAGAGCATTTTAATAAAAAAATCCTTCCCTTAATCTTAATTAAACAGAAAATGCATCTTTGGCCCATACCTTCATGTAGTTGTTCACAAGTAGCTTAAAAAGACGTTTATGATTGTGCTACACTTGTCTTCAATGCTATTCAGCCATACAGTCTTAGAGGTGCTGGGATCAGGATAGATATGAGGCTCTATCCGAAGCTGCTGCTTCTTCTCCTTCTTTGTGTTTTTTTGTGACCCATCCTCTCCTCTTACTGAAAGGTGTGCTCACCACGGACTATATGAGAAGAGAACTCATAGCGGTCTTTGCTGCGGTGACCACAGATGTTACACTCCAGTGGATCTCTGTAACCATGACAGCCCATGTGGATGGTGTACATGACATGATCCAGAAAGAGCACTCTGCAATGTTCGCACTGGAAGGCACGCAACTCATGGCCCTCCCGTCCAAATACCCGTAACCCTTCCTGGCTCACAGGCTTTTCTGTGGCAATTCGCATTACCCCAGTCACCATTCCTACCCCACTTCTGTGTGACGCTTCTGTCATCCGATCATCTGAATAGACCACTGCTGGACTAGCTTGCAACCTAGGGCACAGAGGGAAATTGCTGCTATGGTAATTCTGCTTCTCCTGAGGGCTGCTGCGAGCCGAGTCCACCGAGTCAACTCCACTGTTGCTGGCAGATTCCTCTTGGCCTACCTGGGTTTGTTTGCTATGCCTGGGTAAAGCACTGGGGCCATTTGAGGTGGGATGGTTGGGGAAATCAGGGGTCTGAGGTGGCTGATGTGGGTGTGGCGGAAGTGGGTCAGCACCTCCTGGACGCTCTGTTCGATGACTCAAGGGCAGGACATGGCGGAAGAGGGGGTTGACCATGGGCACCATCTCAGCCATAGAGAGAGGAGGACATGGGTGGTGGATCATTGATCTAAGGGTGTTTGTTCCAAGATAGGTGACGGCATTGCTCATGGGCGGGTCCATCATGTGGGCTGGCATCAATTCCGGTTTCTCATACTGAAGGCCCATCTCATAGCCTAGCTCAGGGTAATTGTAACGTACCATCTTTTCACCTGCAAGAAATGGAACAACACTGAGTACAATTACTTTATTTAATATAGTACCATGTTTGAAGCAAAACCCAAACAAATAAATTCAAAGTACACGTGCAGAGAAACATTTACAGACATGGCTAGAAAAGAGGAAAAAGGTCTTGTTTTCGTCGCACATTTTCTGTCTTAGCCATTTAAAATTTGAATCTGGCTGATATTTTGAGGCTTGTATTTGTATTTTGCACTTGACATCGTGTGTACAAGTCTAATGGGGTGGAAAACCCCATCCATCTCGTGCACTGTTTAACCCCTCCAGAACAGGGATGCGGTGAGCTGTTTTCTCTCGATAAGAGAAATGGCAAAGTTACAGGTGTACCTAACCACAGAGTGAAAAACATTTCCTTGCCTCTCAGTCTTCTGCTTGCTCGAGCCTGCTGAGTCTCTTCCTCTAATAGTGTGGTAAATAACACCAAATTAAGAAGAAAAAAAAGATAAAAACAAGGTCTGCGCTCACAACCACAAAATAATGTTTTGCAAATTGTATTGCATGCTTTCGCATTGACACTGAAATAGGACACAAATTAACAAAAGAACTGCAACAACAAGTAGCTGTTTTAAAGCACAATATCTTCAAATTAATATGCAAGTGAAATCATCAAAGTGAATTGGATTCACAAAATTTAACCAATGTATTGCAAAAATCTACATAAAGAGTCTTAAGTCAAAATTCCTCAATCATTGCCAGTTTGGGAAAAAAATACCTTTCAAAGCAGGTACTGGTGATGTTTGCAATGTTTGGTTGTAATTGATCAATCAATCAGAACTCAATGCTCAAGAATAACTTAGGGTCAATTTCAAGTTGAAGTACAATAAACAAATGAATAAAATTCAACTTCCATGGCCATGCCTAAAATGCAACTGCAGACGTTTTACTATAATAAGCTGTTTGGTTATACCCACCCACAAATTTCTGAGGGGTGGTGCTCTTCCTCTTGCCCACATTGCTCTGCAGCCTTTCAATAACGGGCGGCCGATCAAGAGCAGCCATGGCGTTGGGCTCTGCTATGGTCCTTGATTCTTTAGAAACCTCACCTACAAAGGTTTAGCGCGGGGGGGATGGGGGTGGGGGGTTAGAAACATGGGTATTCAAAAAAAAAAAAAAACTAGGGCATGTTTAAACATATCACACTTATTTGGAATGGAATATTTTAATGATCAAGTAGATCAGTTAAGCAGCTTCACCCAAACCCTTATTTTCTTTAAAAGCATGAATAATTGAATTAATTGTTATTATTACAGCAGAGGTGAAATTATCACTATTTCACACGAATTACACAAATTGTGAATAAAAGTTTAAATAATTATATTAAATAAATACATATACAAAAACACACTGTTACAGCATGTGCACAAACATTTTCACATTAATAGTGGCCATTAAAGCTGATAAAACCCATAAACTTCATTGTCTTTTCCTCTTTACTCATTTGAAGAAACCACTTCCATCCTGGAGCAAATAAACTCCAGTGAATTCATTTTAAGTGTGAATGTGAAATCCAAATTTGCAGTGTTCTGCACATATTATTGTCTTTAGGCCAATGCCATGTTCTCAGTTTCAGTCAAAATGAATTACCTGCGTAGGGACCGCTGTTGGCGGTCAGCTCCATGCCCATACCCTGCAGATAATTATGGCAGCGCTCTTTATGCTCTTCCAATGAAGTGCGTTGCTTGTAGCTCCGCCCACAATAGTTGCATTTGTGTGGTTTGCCAACTAAAAGTGAAAAGACATTCAAGACCAAGCATTTAATTTCGATCACTGATGCACCGAGACAGTGGGTGGTATCCACTGAGATATGATGCAACTTGATGCAGTGCGTAGTAGTAAATAGTGTGAAGCGAGTACTACAAAGGAGCTGACAGCATGCCTCTGAGATCATGGATGTTCCACTACTAGTGTGAGGATTCCACACAACTTTTGCCAGACAGAAACAGAAGCTGTGGGCGAAGTACACACACACACACACACACATATTGCTGTATGTTCCAGAGACCAAAGTGTTTTGAAATGCAGACTTCATGGCACAACTGACTCCCACTGCTGCACAGCATGAGTGAAAAGGGGAGTTCATCATGCATCCCATTGCAGTGGTCGGAAACTTATTCCAATGTCAAAAGGCAGTATGGGTGTAGCATGAATCATACCGGCATTTGATTCAGTTTCTTTGTACCTCAGCAAGTGGAAAGATGAAGACGTCCTTACACTGTACATTTCAATCAAACTCATCTGTCCTCCTTGGTGCAGTGACAGATGGATCCTAAGGAACTTCTTATTCAAATGATTGATCAATGCACAAATTATTGACAACCACTCCTGCTCACTATTTCATTAGATTTTGTAAACAATTTATTTACTCCAAAAGTCCCTTATGCTTTTATACATGCAAATGGGCCATGTGTTAATAAACTGGCCAGTTCCAGTATTACTTGGGCTTATCTAGGATTTAAAGGGGTCATATTATGCATCTTTTCAGAAATCTAGAGTATTGGCTAACTGGAGGAATTTTAAATGACGATTTACACCCTCTGCACACTGACTTTCACCTCCTTCCATCTGATCACTGGTTTACAGTCCCAAGATGAAGACCAAAAAGACATAAAATAGCTTTGTTCCAACAGCCATTACTCAGCTGAACAAGAAATAGCAATAGATTGCACAGGCGTTTTTATGTTATATATATATATATACATAGCTACTTAGTTTATTCTGTTTTATCTTTTTGAATTATTCATCAATCTAATTTTATTGATTTTAAATACTTGCAATACAAATTTTTGAACATTTATAGAACGATTGGACCCCTAAGCACTTCAAGAATGTCATTGGCTGTGTTGGCTGGAAAATGGGTGACAGCATGGATGTTGTGTCAAATGCCTGTGTTGTTCTTTAAATGTGCGTGTCTTGGATGAGGACTCTTACTGCAAAACAAATCTACCCGTGGGTACAAATAAAGTAACCTGAATCTGAACCCATGCATTTGACGTGCAGAATTTTAAATATGTTCAGAAATAAATGCAAATGAACCAACTTTGTTTAATCAAAATATTGGATAAAATGTCAAAAGTGGCAGCAAAAATGCTCTTATTCTGAAATAATAATAATAATAATAATAAAATACAGACAAAAAATGTACGCTTGACAGTTATTGGGACACTTCGATAAATTTACACTGTAAAATCCAACAAGTTGACAATACTTAAAAAAGTACACAAAAAGTACAACTCATTGGCTTAAAAATTAAGTTTAATGAACTTAGTAATGGTACATTAGTAATGGTAAATTAGTGCAGCTTGATGAAATAATCAAGCTGCACTAATTTACCATTACTAAGTTCATTGAACTTCATTTTTTTAAGGCAATGAGTTTGTTTTTTTGTTTTTTTTAAGTAAAGTCAACTTGTTAGATTTTCCAGTGTACAGTAAATTATCACTTTCAAGGTTTGGAAACAGCTTCACAGGATGGAAACATGAACATTTCCAAGTCACTGAATTTGTCATGGAATTCATTTTGTGAAACATGAATTATAACATGCTCGTATTCGGGAAGAGGACTATCACCCGTGGCCAAAAAACTTTCAACAGCAACACAACATACACAGGTATAACGGTGATGCTGCTATTACTAGAAGAATGTGTGTGAATGATACATATCAATGTGAGAACAGAGAAACCATATATATTCCAGTCTGAGGCACGCTCACGCTCACATACACTCACACATTTAGAGCTGGGTGATAGTTCATATGTGAACATAAGTCCTCTTTCACTTGCACAATGGGACTGAGTTTCTTTTTTTTTTTTCAAGTTAAAGTGACTAATGTATTTCAATGATGTTACATTCCTATAGATGTGGTTATGTTTATGTCAATATGATATGTAAAAGTGAGATAAAATCCACTTGTTAGAAAATGACAACCAGTCATGGCCAATCTTCAAGCACTTTTCAATGAATCATATGGAAGGTTTAATAGATTTCTGCTCTATCTGCCATTCAGTAATCTTGTGGTCTGTGAATGACAGTGTATTAGCTGAACCTGAAACTACTGTTCAGCATTTTTTTTTTTTGAGTCGGAACATAGATAAAGTTGGTGGCTAATGACAAAAGAGTTTCAGTATTTCTCAAGCGTGGATGGGTGTACGGTCATGGCCGCCACAGTAATAATCATTGTTTCAACACAGTAATATTCATTCTGGGCAGCAAAAGTGAACTTTTTAATGAAAACAGCATCATGGAAATAAGTGTCTTTGTTGCTTTGCAACCGTGAAACTAAAACAGCTCAGTAGGCAGCATTCAATCAAAATTTCACTCCCACTCACTCACACAGTGGCTCAGACTTCATAACTTTAAAAAAAATTATATATATATATATATATATAT
>OMMV01028338.1:1028-11836 GCA_900302635.1 Chatrabus melanurus
GCGAACAGGCGAGGGGGGGGGGGGGGGGGGGGGCAGCCCAGGCAGAGTCCAGCACCCACCAGGAACAGGTCTGATGCTGATGCTCTGTTCATACTTTAGTTGGGCAGAATTTTATAAGACTGCCTGATGTAAGATGGCGAGCTAATGTCACCGCTGCTGCCTCCTTGGATGATGTTTACTTCAGGTGCCTCATGAATTCATCAGCATCAAGATTGGAATTCGCCGTCGACGCCTCGACAGTCTTTAAATATTGATGCAATATTTTTGGGCGGATCCACATGAATCACAGAGAATTATGCTGCGTTCAAGATCATGGTAAACTCGGAAAAGCCAAGCGGAAAAGTTCTGAGTTCTGAAAAGCGTGCGTTCACGATATCGACTTGGAAAACAATATGGCTTCGCACTTTGTTGTTGTCTTTACAAGGAACAAATAAATAAGTTATTACAGCTCTTTGCTGTGAGTTAGCAAGACAGGAAATGGGCTCAGATGAGTGTAATAACAAAAAAATATTTTGGGGCATTTTTCAGTCATTACTATAGAGACAGGAAATGGAGAAAGGCATGCAGCGTAGGTCACCCAGGCCAGGATTCGAACCCGGGGACGCTGCAAACTGCATTCTGCGGCAGGTGGTACACGCCTTAACCCCTCAGCCACGAGCTGTAACGTTGGCAATGTCATTAATATATTTTTTTAAAAAATGCAGCGATCTCACATACAAAAATAGATGATTTGTTGAAAGTAATTAAATAGCATTTGTAATATTAGTGTCTTAACAGTCATGATGGAGGACGCCATGATTGTAGTCGTTATGACGTCAAGCTGGGTAAAGCAAAGTACTGAATTTCTGCACGTTTATGACCAAAAAATAAATTTAAAAAAATCTAAGCCAACCTTGCGTTCAAATCCTTTTGCCCGAGTTAGAGCTCGTTAATTCCCAAATTTCCGACGTATCCTGAATGCCACATTACACTGAAATGAAACCCGTGAACCTTGTCGTTGTGGCGTTCAAACCCACAGGAAGTCTCTGCGTCACCAAGTTCCACCTCCGTCAAATTGGAGACAGAAAAAAGAAAAAGAAAAAAGAAAAGAAATTCTCGTTGCAGTGTGACCGAGGTCGACGTGCATACTGTGTGTGTGTGCGTGCGCACACAGACCGACGTGTCCTCGTGCACCAGCTTTGTGTGTGTTTGCAGCCATTATCTTCAGGGTTGATGATTTATGATGTGTGTTATGGCTTCCACAGGGACGTATAAAACTACAGAATGGTCTTTTATTGCCTTTCTTCTTTGTTTAGTCTTGTGTTTCATCCATCACTCTGTTTCTCTGTCTACCAGCCTCTCTCCATCTTCATTTCCACTTCTCTTTCTCTCACTCTGTCCACCGCTCTCTGATTGGTTCCAGCTCTTCTTATCTAATAAACAGTTATTGATAACCTGCCTGTGCCATTATTTGTTTTACTTTATTTTATTTATTTACACTGCTGCAGCTTTTGCTACATATTGCTCGACGCTTTGCACGGGATGAAGCGTGACGGCGGGAATGATGCAGAGCTGGCGCCGTCTAAATCTCAGACTCATTTGGTGCTGGTTGGCCTGTGAGTGGAACTGGAATCCAAAGTTTGGCTCTCAGGCGATCATCGCCTTGAGAAGAATTTCGGCTGCACAGACGAAAAAGCAAAACGTGACGACAACAAGAACACTTTTCAAAGACGGGGGACTGACCGACACTCATTATGAATTACAGCCTCAGCAAGAATGACATCAAGGTCAAGGACATCAATGACCATGTTTTTTTTTGTTTTTTTAAATCACACATCCACCTGTGGGAGGAGTAATAAAACCGCTGCGAGGGCGATGACTGATGAGACCTTGAGCTGAGAAATGAGGAGTCTTATGCTGATCGAGCAAGAATGTGCTCGATCTCGCTCACAGAAGAAGTCAAGACATCAGAGTGAAGTTTGACGAGACTCGAGTCGAGGACCTGAGGATCTCGTTCCGATAGAAGAAAGTGTCCAACTGTACTGAAACTCATTTTGGGGTTTGGAGGAGACTGGAGACAAAGTAGTGAAAGGAAGCTGAACGCATCGTATTGGCAAGCGACGGTGTCGTTGATCGAACCGCATCACGAATCGCCAGCTGACTGCATCAAGTATCAAACTATCGTGACTCTAACATATTGTGAACTGACAGAACTGTGTCTCAAACTGGATCTTGAGCTGATCGTGGCAGGTAAAACTATCTCATATTAAAAAAATATTGTGAGTTGGAAAAACAAAATTGCCACACATTATAACCAAACTGCAAAGCCTTATGTACCTTCAGTGCCCGGCCTTTATTTTGTGTCCTAGAGGTGAAAAAGAAGTCAGCAGGTTACAGGGCTTTCTCTAGAATAACCTGCCTGCTGAGATAAGACACTCTGTAGACTTCCGACACATCTGTTTATCTTTTAATTAGCTGTTGTGCATCAGTGGCTACGCCTAGCATTAATCCAGATCCCCTGTGGGTTAGGGTCTCAGGATTAATGTACTCTAATGTAGGCAGTATTAGTAAAGCACAGGACGCTGCGGGTCACTGAGGAGGTCAAAATGGTTTTAAAGGTGCTATGAATGATTTTTCTGCCACTAGATGTCGCACTTGTGCCAGACTTCAGGGTGCAAACAAAACTTCCCTCCTCGGCCACTCCTCCTCAACCCGCACCCCTGTATTGAGCAAAACAATTAGAAGTTGGAGTCTATTAACAGGTCTGAAGGCTTGCTATGTAGGAAAGGCCAGACGTGATTCTGGTCCAAACACGTTCTTGGTCAGAGGTATTTTTGGACTCTACATTGTGTCTTTTGGACAGATTTCTAGAAAGTCTGCCATCATGAAAAAAAAACTCAATAGCTATGCGGTGAGTAGTGAGTACTGCTGTCTCTTTAGAAACAATCACTTCACAGGACTCACGTGCACTAAATGTGCACACACGGAAATCTCGTGCATGTTTAGTGCATGAGAGGACAGACCAAGAATGTAAACAGGGGATAAGAAAAGCTCGAGCGCACAGAGGGAGTGTTGCTTCATTCTCTACACAGGACGCATTGAACCACTAAAATCTTTACCTTGAAAATAGTTGCTGGCTGCTGTGTTAATGTTTAAAATGCCATTCATGACACCTTCACTGATTCTTTCTCCTAATTTTAGTTTTTTTGTTCTTTGGTTTCCTATTATCGCCCCCCTCCCCCTTTTACTCCACCTCGACCCTGCTGTGTCTGGGTCCTATCTCTGAAATATAGAACACACATTCGCCCATTTGGGGGCGTGTCCACATCCACTAAAGGGCGTGTGATCTAGGCAGAAAGTAAGGCGCAGCCCACAAAGGGGTTGTATTTAATCATTTCTTTAGTCATGAGTTCGTTTTGGGCGGAACATGAATTAAACCAATCAGATTGTTATCGGTCTTTAAGAGCCGGCGTGCACCAGCGACTGGCGCTCTGCTCTTCAGAGGGCGGACTCGAGTCAGAGGGTTTCTGGCGCGTTAATGTCACATGTTTTTGGGTTTGCTGACTCGGAGCTGGGTTATTTTCTTCAGGAGACGGGCGTGTCTGTCCTCTATGTGCTGATGGTTTCCTATGATAATTCCCTCTTCATTCCTCACGCTATGTTGTATTTCCACTGCCGATATGACGTTTCTCCTGGAATACACGTCTGTCCACGGAGTTCTCTGAAATCCTATGAAGAATTCCAGGGACAGAGCGTGTCATATGGACAATTTAAGAGACAATCTGTGATTTCTGGCCCAGTTAAATGGAATTAAATTGCAAACATTACATATGAATCATCTCTGTGGCCACGTGCTGCAGACGGATTCTGTGAGGAGGTCATGCTACTTACATGTACATAGGCTGTAGTTGAAGATGGGATGTTTTCTGAGGCCCCTGGTAACCGTAGGAGTCAAATCCTCCTATAAAATCAACTGGACAACAACAACAACATCAGTGATTACGGAGTGGAAATGTCCCAGCACTCTGCAAAACCACGCCAGAACCAACGGCTCTGCTGCTGCACTTAGAACTAATCAGTGTGGTGCAGAAAATTACTGAACCGCATGAAAACGCTGTGATGCAAATATAATTCTATTTTAGTTGTAATAAGAAACTTTATGTGCAGATACACTTCTGCCTTGAGACTCGTCATAACTCCTAAATTATCCAGGAGCTCTCCACAGGCTCCAGAGCAGAGGAGCTGCCAGCAGGCGGTTTCCTCCCACAGACCGAGTTGGATCGACTGGACTTTTGAAGACAGGAAGTCATGATATATTTTACTTTGATGCCGGGAAGCTCATAACAGGGTACTTCCTCGCCTTGATCAGCGGTGTAGGTTCTTATTTATTCAGAGAGACGTCACAACATCAAGTCCAATGTGGAATAGAACCGTCACTGCAGAGATAAAAGCAGCTTTAAGGATACCTAAAGCCTGTCAGAAAGCAGAGAAATGACTCCAAAGATCACTTTGCAACCAACACCAACCACAGGCAAATTCATTTTTGGACCAAAAAAACAAAAAAAAGAAGCCTGCTTGCTTCCTGTTTGCCTATTTAAAAAAAAGAAGCCTGGAACCCACGTGGTTTGGGGCGCTTGTTTTTGTGGATTTTATATATTCTGGGAACAAAGGTGGACGTGACACATTACTGGATTAAAATTTTTTGCAAGGTGGTTGCCAAGGCAAAAACCAACTTAGGTACTTCCTGTGCAAATAAACACAAACATTCACACTATAGAATTCATCCAAACAATTTCAGACAATCTACAGTCAGGCCCATAAGTATTTGGACACCAACACAAAGGAGCTTTCATGAAACAAGTAAGATGTTCTTACAGCGTTGAGTTTCAGCTTTAATTCAAGGGATTTAACAAATATCACATCAACCATCGAGGAATTACATTTTTATACATCGTCCCTCCATTTTCAGAGGCCAGAAGTAATTGGAATAACTAGCAAAATTCTAAATATAAGTAAGTCCTCTATAGGCCCTGAGGCCCGCTGGTGTTTATCCTGGATTCTGTAGTGTGAAGCGGATGAGAGTCTATGACTCCCCCTGGATGGGACGCCAATCCATCGCAGGGTACTTCCCCAACTAAGGCCGACACCCATTTACAGCTGGGTGGACTGACAGGATGCAGATTAAGTGTCTTGTCCAGGTCGACATATTGGTTGTCCAACTCTTCATCATCCCACGGAGCTACCTGCTCTCTAAATATAAGAATTATTTTTAGTACATAACATGACTTTTACAGCCAGTTTTCTTTAGACCAGTCAGGGGATGGACACAAGAACATTGTCTTAGACTTCATTTTCATCAGTCATTAAGAAATACAAACAGTACGGTAAATTTGTCTGGAGGAGGCAGTTCTCAAAAATTGAGCGACCGTGCAAGAAGGAGACTAGTGAGGGAAGCCACCAAGACACCCAGACAACTCTGAAGGAGTTATAGGCTTCTGTGGCTGTGATTGGAGGAACTGGTGAAATGGTGACCATGAGTCACAGCTTCATGATGGAGTGGCACAGAGAAGGACTTTCATCCAAGAAAAAAGATTAAATCTAAGCTCGAGTCTCCCATGTGCCTTCTGGCAGACCAGCTGAAATGTCATCTTTTCAAGAAAATTCTCTGTTCCACGCCACCATGAAGCCGTGTTTGTCAATATCTCATTTTTTTCCCTTTTCTTTCCGATCAAAAATCCATTCAGTTTAGTAACTGCTGCACCAGAGACCATCAAAGAAACATGGGATGAAATATAAAAATATATATTTAAAAAAAGGCATATTTTGTGGTTTCAACAGGCGCATGGAGCTTTGCAGCCACACTCACATCAAATATAATGATGAGAAAATGATGTTGGTCTTTGTGTTTGCAGCCGTGCAAATATGTAAGTGCACGTCTGCCATCACCCTGTTAATGTAGGCAGGACAACATGTATTCCTTCTTTAGTGGAAGTCGGCTTCCTGCTGATTCATGCTGCAGTCAAATAGTCTCTGCAGAGATTCTTTGGTGCTCGACCCTTTGATCATACAAAGAAACGGAGCCACTCATTTTGCCGCTGCACGCTCTCTGAACTCATCGTGGGCCAATAAAGAATAATTCAAATGGTGTTATTCATAAAGCACAGATCTGACCAATTAGCATGCGCTCCCTCTAAAGGGCTCTTACACTTTTCACACAGACGTCGCCGAGTCGTTCACTGAGCACGGAAATCCGCTGCAGAACATGTTTATGTGCGTTAGCAAGCTTGTGGAAGAAATGAGCAATCGGTACAAATCAAAACTTGCACTCTGGCACCGTTAATTTTCCGTATCTGGACTGATTGATAAAGCTAAAGCTGCATCATTAGTGTGCATGCGTCGTACTCGTGCACATTTGTCCAGGTCAGAGTTCACCGACGTCCTGTGAGAGCAATTATTTAGAGCAGTAAAAGCGATTTAGGGAGCTTAAGACCATGTAGAGGCAGTCAGGAGGGCCCCTTTGTTCAGTGCAGGGCGTAAAGAAGGATTTTCTTCAGAAGAAGACTTGAAATTTCAGCTACATTTTGCCAGAAGGCACATGGGAGATGCTAGCCTAGATTTGATCCTTCTCTGCTCCACTCCACCATGAAGCTGTGAGTGGTCACAGCCAGAGAAGCCTATAACTTCATCAGAGTTGTCTTGGTGGCTTGTTGGCTTCCCTCACTAGTCTCTTTCTTGCACGAGCACTCAATTTTTTTTCAGAACTGCCAGCTTGACACAGGTTTACCACACAGTACCATACTGTTTGTATTTCTTAATAATTGATGTGAATGAAGTCCGAGACATATTCAGTGACTTGGAAATGTTCATGTATTCATGACTCGGCGACGTCATGGAGCTTTAAAGAAAACTGGCTGTAAAACTGATGATTTCCTTTCATTATACTAAAAGGTGCCATTACCTTCGATATTTTTACTTAATTTATATCAAGTTGTAGAGATTTGTTCTCAGTTTGAGTTTAAAGAGGATAATTTTAGAAATTTTAATACAGAGAAGCCTGAATTATTTTTTTGTGTGCTTAATGGCGTAAAGGAATTAAAATATGTAAAAGACCAAGGGGGTGAATACTTTTGCAAGGCGCTGTCCATCTTGTTCCATCATTATCGGTGGTTGTGGGTGGACTTGCCCTTTGATTTGGACCAGCATGCACTGCGCACAATACCAAGTTAGCTTAGTGGACATTGTGAAAGTGGGCGGGGCTTAGCGAACAAGGAGAAACTGGTTATCTCCCTGTTTTGAACCTGAGGACCCGATCTTGACGATCTATAGTGTACGGTCTTATAGTGGATTGAGGGCGAGTCCAACACGAAAATACAAGCGCAACGTAGGCCGCCGCATGCAAAGGGGTGGCACTTAGTCACCTAGTTAGTCATGAGCGTATTTTGGGCATATCATGAAATAAATTTATCAGATTGCCAGCTGTGAGTGTGCAGGAACCTACCAGAAAAACCCTGCGCTCGACTTGAGACCAGGTTTTTACTGGTCTTTGGTGCAAATGTTTTCTGCTGCACTGTGCCCGACTGCACCTCATTTTTAGACCGATGGGTGCACAGATGAACACAATAGTGGAGCAGATAAAACAAACAATAGTTCATTTGATGATACAAGCATGAAACTTACAAACAAAATATTTATTTTACATTATATTTTGAGGGAAAAAAAGTGCTAGCCACTTGAAATTCCAATATGGTGGCCATTTTCCAAGATGGCTGTTGGAATTTTTTGATGGCGAGCACTTTTTTCTCAAAAAATTACCTATATAGAACATTCATACCAAACGTCATGCATGTATCATCAACTGAATGATTCTGGCCCCAAATCACATTTAGCTGCTCCACTACAAGCAGACTTGTGATTTAAAGCACGTGGGGACAGGGCATGAAAACAACAAGGTGCACGGTGCAAGATAGGGCCCTTCAGAGTTGCATTAGTTTCTCTACCTACACCTCCTTCACCTCAGTTGTTGGACCGGCTTCCAAACATGTAGACAAATTCAGACCCTTTAGCCCACAACTGTGGAATTATGGGAAATGTAAATTACGTTTTTAAAATTTTTTTAGGTGACATTCAAACTGAAACGTCCAATGGATGAAGGTCATCTTTTTCTTCTGAGAACTGCTTCAACTGACGAGGAAATCTGACAAGAACATTTTTAATATGGTGGAAGGAGTCAGCTGATTGGACCGGTTTAAATAACGTATGCGCTTCCCTCGGACAGGAAAAAAATTACTTTATTTTATTTATTTATTTATTTTTAAACACAAAATGAAAAAATGTCCCTTTTTTTTAAAACAATCATTTGATATTTCCTGATAAGCAGCAAAACATTAGAAGAATGGACAAGAGCTTCTAAAAGAGAAATTTCATTTCAGTGTAATTTTAAGGTGGCGTGTGCGTGTTTGATAAGACTGACACATCAGAGGAGCCGTGAGACAGATAAGACTGAATATAATGATCTCCCACAACCAGACACGACACGCACCCGCCCACCGCCTGTCCGCCTACCCACACATGCACAGAATAATTATCAGAGTAATTAGTTTTCTCAGCAACTGAAAATCTTCATCGGTCCTCAGTGAGCATTAACTTTTTCACCCAAGGCGCTTTTCCCGACAACGTTCCCTGATTATTGTTTTGTCTCCTAGACTGAATTATCGTAGCGTTTTTCCACAGACACTCTGGGGATTTAAAGCTCATCAAGTCAGCACAAAGTTTAGTATGTGTCCAAAAATTTATTCAGGAGAAACGTCTCTTTTGTTAAATGAAACGGATGCACGCGACAGGTCGCCTCCATTCCAGTTAACGGCCAGCGGCACGAGCAGAGTCGGTTTCAGTTCATATTGCTGTAATCTGCAGTGATCACAGGTGAGATATTTGATCACGTAATTAAACTGAACATTTCACAGTGAGCTCAACTTTGGTGACATTTGGCTTGTGAATTTTTGGCACCGTGTTGAATTCATAAGCCGTCCTGGAACGACTGACCTTTAAGACGACAAACACAAACAGTGTCTAAAGTGAAAGCAGCCGTCAAATCAGCCGCGTGCGTCACATAAACGAACATCTTTTCCCCTCTTGATGCTTTTCACAGACGCTCTCCACACTTTAGACTCTTTACTCATCCTCAGCAGTTTAACTTATTTCCTCTTTCCAGTACTTTTCCCTGCAAGCCAACTTCTGAATCCTGATCTTTTTGGTGTTTGGTGTCGTTCCCATTATAATCTTCAATCTTCTGTCTTCCAAAGCCCCCCCCCCCCCCCTCTACTTGTCTAACTGTGTCTCTGCTAAGTCCATTCTGGTGCTGCACAACACAGTGTCATCTGCAAAAAGCACGGCCCGGAGTACAAGTCTTTAATCTCACAAGTAACCACAATGGTATAATCTACAAACACGTTCGGCTGTTACCAGGTTAGTGATTTAAGCTGCACTGGACCTCAGGTCCACACTTAAAAACTGAAAATGTCCGAAACTTTGTTCCATGACTGTGAGTGCAGGAATACGCGCATGGATACACAACATTTGTTGAGCTGTCAACACTTCCATAATGAAGCCTTATGATATCAACCATCAATAAATACATACATTTTTTTTAAAAATCCTAAAATTCTGTATTGTTTGTGGTTTTTATCCCATTTCCTGATGTAGCAATTGATTAAAAGCATAATTTTCAGAAATATTTTGTTGTTTTTGACGTAGGGTGGAGGTGCTCCCCCTGCTGGCTGTGGTATTTAACTGAAACTGTGCTGGTTTTGTTCCCCCACACTGTCCCTCAGAGAAGAAAACAAGCAGGAATCACAGCCAAGGATCAAAATACTTCAGCCAACATTACACATTCATTATCGACACGAGGAGAATTTACAATTTTAGCTTCATCAACATCAGAGGGTTTGTTTAAAAAAATGACTCTCACTTAAACCAATTAAACTTTATTTAAAAGCATGTCTGAACTTTTCAATCGTGACCCCTAAAACTGATTTGGGTTCGACTGCGACATGACTTGAACTGCAGAGATAGTTTTTGCTTTTGCGTTTACTGCGGCAGCATCCGTTAAGATCTGTGGTTTTGCTTTTAACAGATGCTGTTTGGAAATAATTTGCCCAACGTTTCTCAATCCCCGTTTGGCTTTGAGCAGGCAGGAAAAGCAGGAAAACCTGTCAGCTCTCGGGGCTTCAAACTATTTCCACAGTCTGCATTTATTATCCATCAATATTAATGTGTTAGCAAACAGCATGCTCAGTTCAGTGTTGAATAAGACATGCATGGTTATTGATCGTCCTGCATCTACTTTAATGGAATAACTAAACTGATGACCTCATGGTAAATGGGCTCATTCAACTCGACGCTCACACTGAATTTAAAATAGAATTATCACAGAATTAATACGCTGATTAGCCTCGATTCCTTTGTTCTTGCAGCTATTTCATGGTGGCTGGGAAATTTTCACATTTACCAGAATAATAAACTAGAAAGCACTCAGAGAGCGCAAACCTCCACCAAGGCAGTTCAGTCCCCCATAATGTGGAGATGTTCTTTTCCAGCAGACGGACTTCTGAGAACCCAATGATAATGCCAGCATAAACCATTTTGGTAGAGATTAATATCCAACTCAATCAATAAATCTTTATTTTTTTTAATATCTCAGATTTACATGATAATCCGGATCACCACCAAAATCTAATCGATTGGTCCTTGGGCCATTTCCCACTTATCCTGAAAATTTCATCAAAATTGGTCCATAACTTTTTGAGTTATGTTGTGGACAAACAGACAGA
>OMMV01028357.1:0-11634 GCA_900302635.1 Chatrabus melanurus
TCTTCCCCCACCAAAAAAAAAAAATTTTTTTTTTTTTTTTTTTTTTTTTTTTTTTTTTTTTTTTTTTTTTTTTTTTTAAAGAGTGAGTGACGGCACATGCTTGTGTGACGGCACATGCTTGTGTGACTTTGCTGTGTGCGTCCGTGCCTGACTCTGCGAGCGGGTCACCTTTGTTTCAGGCAGATGCGGTTACAGAGAGAAAATGTGCTTCAAAAATTTTTCCCCTTTAAGCAAATTAAATTTCAAATATGCGATGCATGCGGGAAGCAAATACGTGATCGTGTGACACCGGCATTAGGCTGCTTTCTCACCAGAGGGTCCGCACAAGAATTCGGCATTTGGTGCGGATTGAGACCACCTCTTTTTGGAGGACTCGGACCGATTAATTTGGTGCGGATCTGAGTGCGATTGTTGCAATCTGACCAACGCAAACGAACCGAACCAAGGGCTAAAACGCACCAAAGTCCGATTGATGCGCACTAATTGTTGGTGTGAAAACGCCTTAAGTTAACAAATTGGGTTAGAATCCTGCAACTCTGTTTTTTTCACACTTACAAACAAAATATTTATTTCTGATGGAGTGAACACAACAAAATGATTAAACTATTATGATATGAAGTACCACAAAAGTTGTACCCCAATTTGTTAACTTACACTCACCTGAGTGAGGAAGCCAGCTTTCAGATCAATGTTCTCGTTAAGCCAAGGGAAGTACAGCATGAGGAGCTTCCTATTTTTAATTCTCCCTCAGATTTCTCTTTGTGGAACCTGTGGTTAAAATGCGTACTTAAGTGTTGGTGGAGGTATGTGTTCTCGGAGCGCTTCTTATTCTTTCCGTTGTCCTTTTTAATTTCTTTTCTTCATTGCTTTATTAATTTTTAAATTTTGTTTTCATTCCATCTGCTATGTCTTTTCAAAATAGTCGGGGACTATTTCCAGCTCAGGAACCTGAAGACATTTACTCCCATTTATTTCTGAAAATGAAAATGTTTTTATTTGAGGTGCTTTGACATCGTAGATGTTTGAAATGACTTGCCGTGGTATAAAGCACTTTGAGCTGCATTACTTGTATGAAAGGTGCTATGGAAACAAAGTTTATATTAAATACCTATGACAAGTATTTATCTTTTTTGACAAATTGTTATCTTGTGGGGTTTTTACTTCTTCAGCCCTGATGGCGCTCACTCTGATGAAAGCACTCCGGATCCCTCCCAAGCCATCTACGCTGAGTTTGATGATGACTTTGATGATGAGGAACTTTCTGCTCCCATTGGGAAATGCACAGCCATGTACAGTTTTCCTGGTATGTGTCAGACAGTTTTATACGACTCCCTGAAAATGAACATAATCTGTTGTTGGGTTGGTCTGCGACACGTCTGTCCATAACTGCAAAAATGCTTCTCCGGGAAACATTTCCTGTAGCAGAAGACCTACAGATACCAGATTTAGTGTGTGGATACTTCCTGGAGTAACAGTATGTCCTTTACCAAAATCAGAGGCCTGCAACCATGACTTTGACCTTTGACCCCTCTTCATAGAAATAATTTTCATGAGCCATAGTTCATGTACTGTAGGTCTGCAGGTGCATTACTGTCAACCTTAGGACAGCAAGAGAGCTGCAAATAACTATTGTATTTATACCCTCCACAATCAAAACTTGGGATGGGGGAGGGGATTATAGGACCTAAGCCGTTTAGTGTATTTCAGTAAAACTTCACACAGCGGTAGCACACCATATGAAGATGAACATGAAGGAAAATGATTCCGGTCTGACATCTTCAAGGGGAAATAATTGGAATTGCATGTTTAATTGATGCACCGCATGATATTGAACTCATAAACACAGCTTCTCCTAAGCCAGTGTGTAGATTTTAATGAAGCGTCACACAATGGTAGTATACCATGTGAAGATGTGCACAAAGGAAAATAATTCTCGCCTGATGTCTTCAAGGGGAGTTGATTGGACTTTTTTTATTTTTATTTTTTATTACATCACATTTGTCACTTACATGTATAGAGGTTGACCAGTTTGTTAATGTACATTGTTGTTGTTAAGAATTGTGATATGTTGCTTCCTGATCAAACAAATGAAGACTAAGTTGTGTCACTTAAGCTGGCCACTGATACGATGTGCCTGTGCCTTATAAATGCAGTACCCTATCAACACAATGCAGAAACGTGCTTCAGAAAAAAAAAACGCAGAACACAGCGCACACACATTACGATGTGCACCTGTATCCATGCAGCAAAGCATGAGCCGGAGCTGCGCACTGTGCGCAGCGCTGCACAGGTTTTCTTATCTGGAGCTGATGCAGAGCTCCGCTGTGAGAGAGAAACAAAACAAAATTCTACTGTGTGTGCAAAAGATATATTTCCCCACTTTTGAAGAGTTCATGCGCAGCTAAAAAAAAAAAAAAAAAAGCGTCTGTGCTCTGTCAGTTTGCCAAGTGCAGACAGAGGCTTCAGATATAAAATAACACCCTATGTGATAGACATTATTGGCCGTTTATGCAGAAAGTAACAAAGACGGAAATACATTTATTGAGCACAGAACAGATTTTGCTCAGAGAGAAAGGTGCAACATGTGAGTCACATCTATTTGTTTCCAATGGCTGCATGCGCTGCCAAAATGATTTAAGTGTTTATTTCATGCGTACAAATGAATAAAACCATGGAAACAAATTATATGTCATGTTGACGCATTAAGATTTTCTCTGTGGCCTCAACACATGACAACATGCGCACCTTGGACGTTGGGTCCTTTAAAGGAGCGTAGCTTTATTTTTTATTTTTTTAAACATTCTTTCGGCTGCTCATATTTGGGGTTCCAACAACACCACGCAACGCACGCCATGATGCAATATGGGAAACGCGGCACCAGCCGCATTGCAAAAGTTTTGAACATGCACGAAATGCTGCATTGCCATCTCATCTCACTGAGACGCACGTTCGTAACGCAATTGCTCTGCACACCTCGCAGTCAGACTTGCATTTCTGTACATTTGTGGCGAACCGCACATTCGTATCACATCAGCGTGTAGTGAGTAGCCGGCTTAAGTCTGTGTTGATTTTAGAAACTTTCTGCACTGCATAACAAGTCAGAAAGTTTACAAAGATGGATATTGCTAACTTGGAATTAAATATTTGTTTACTCTGAGCAAATGAAAAGTAAACAAAGATATTTAATCAGGCCTTCCAACTCACACCGCAGAAATACATCTCTATTTTTTTTTCTTTCTTTCCATGAAACCCCCCAAGGGTACAAGCAGCAGGATAAAGTAAAGTATGCAGAAAGAATAAAATATAAGACTGTGTGAAGTTGCAGGTTTTGGAAATGTGTAATTGCTTCAATAAATAAATAAAATAAAATGCAGTTGTATTTGTTTTTAATTCATGAAGAAAAGTATTGTAAAAAGGTACAGTACCATTTATGGACAGAAAGCTTCAGTCAAATATTTCATTTTTGGACAAATGTTAATCTCTGCCTGCCTGACCTAGGCGTGAGCAGTCCTTTTCTTATTCATCATCTCGCACAGGATGTTTGCTGCCGTTTAAAATGTTCTTCCACCTTCAGGTGCCAGCGAAGGGACCATCTCAATGCAGGAGGGGGAGGTGCTTGCCGTGGTGGAAGAGGATAAAGGAGACGGATGGACCCGTGTACGTAGAAACAACGGAGATGAAGGCTATATTCCCACGTCTTACGTCGCCATCACCCTAAACCAATGACAGAGACATGAACTCTGGGCAGGAGTGGCGCCAAAAAGCAAGAGGATGAGGTGCTTGGATTTGTTAAGAGGAGCTCACATCTGGGCAGATGAACGGTGCCAACAGTTTGTTCCTCATGGCTTACAATAGTAAGCCGGGGTTGGTGTAAGTCTAGTTAAGTTAAGCCACTTCAACCACAAGTTTAGTATACTTTAATATTTGTCACAATAACTTTTTTGTTTTGGTTGTGGTTAATGTGTCTTGCGTGGATCTTGGGCATCATCGTGGTGTGTTTCCTTTCCTCATTCCGCAGCCTAATAAGGCATTAGCTTGTGAATGTGAGAGGATAACGAGGAGGAGGAGGAGGAGGAGTGCTGCTGACATCTTTACACTGAGCGTTGACACCAATTATCCTTAGGAGGAAGTTACCTCACCTGTTTAATTTTTCTTTCTTTTTTTAAGTGGCCTGTTCTGACCCGCGTCAGCCTGCTTCACATTTGAATGAGGACTTTCTGACCGGTTGCAATAGGTCTCAAGTGTGCCACCTTATAGCTGTACGAGCACTCGCGTGAAACGTGCGGCAGCGTCACTTTATTCGTGTTTGTCGACTTTGAGAAAGAGGAATGAACGAGGCTTTGGGAAGAATGACGTCTATATTTTCTGTGAGGCCGTAAACTGTTCTCAGATGACATTAAATCCCACGGTCGTACACTTCAGTTAATCCTTATCAGCACTATAGATCAGTTTCAGCCTGTAGAAATATGGATATAGCTGTTGCTTTCTACGTGTTGCAGTCCAAAATCTGTCCTAAAATATAACTTATTAAGAAGGTCTGTGTAGGTATTTTGCGCCTGCTTTGTTTTAAGGATGCGGATGTTCTCATGTGGGTCTTTCCCGCTTGCACACATTGTGGACGGTCTTTTGCCACAAAAGGGAGTCCATGATGCAGCTGTTACAGGCTACATTAAGATTAACGTATTTATGTAATTAAATAATATATATTTTAGCTATCAAACACCACTATTGTCTTATTAGCATTTTAACCATTCAAATAAAGGTCTTCTGTAATATTTTTATTTGGTTTGGATTTGCTCCACACCTTTAAGCTGATCCTGACCCTCTTTTATATCGTTTTGGTTTAAGACGTGTTATTTTAACTGCTCACGTGCCTTCCTGGTTAAAAACATGATGTATATACCATTTTTCATACAGGATTTTTTTTTTTTTTCTTCCAAGACTTGGGACATGTGAAGCACATTTCAGAGTTAGAAGTGGTTGTATCACTTCTGGGCTTGGAAAAATAAATACTTAAAATGAGCACTGACGTTTTAGTTTCTGAATTATTACCATTAATAACACAGTCGGACTCTTAAGAGCTAGAATTTGTGGGATTTAAAATGTACACAACAGAGGGTGAGTGGGATGATTTAAGTGTTTGTGTTCATAGTAAATAATAACTTCATACTTTTAATGTGTGTTTGTATCCACGGCTTGCGGATAAGCTCAATAAATTTGAGGGTTTGAGTCACGATCAATGCAGCGGAGGTGTTATTCGTCAGTGTTTGAGGTCACATTTCAGATTTTAATGAGCTGATGAGAATGGGACACTAAAACAGTCTAATTGAGTTACCGACATAATGACTCACCAGCAGTTTGGACGTGGTGTTGGTAAATTAAAATTGAAACATTTTCAGTCCACTTGAGATTACAGGTGTGCACCCCCCTCACCCCCCCTTTCCTGGCTGTTGAAAATCCACATTTGTCATTTCTAATTAGTTTGGCATCGTTATATAGGTATTAACAGCTGGGGTTTGTCCAAAAAAGAACCTAGTAATTTCATTTAAAAAGGGAACTGAGGACTAATCTGTCAGGGGCCCCAGAATTCCTTGCTGCTTATAATCAATACACCGGATACATGCAGCTCCTTGTCAGTAGGTGGCAGTGTTGCACCAGTTCAAATGCCAAAACTCTACAATCTACACAACTACAGTTTGAATACAGACCATGCATTTGTTTGCCAGATTAATTTAGAGTAGCTTCAAAACAATATTGTTTATGGCTAATTAAAGGATGCCAAAGTGACACGTGCCCTGCAGCAGATAAGTAACAAAAAAAATAATGAAAGATGGAAGTGAACTTGGTCAGACAAATATGAGCTGTCATATTTCAAATTATTACAAATCACTGGTTTTTTTTCGGGGGGGGCATATACCATTTGTACATATTGGGAAGGATTCAGCAGTGGAGTGAAGTGGCACTGACTGACTGCTCAAATAACTGACCATCATTTGTATTCAAAGTCTTTAGTCTCAAGCTGCATTAAAGGTCAGCTTTTCTAAAGAGTGCTGGACGCAGCAGACGTGCTGTGCCTGCATACAGCTGGCAAATAAGACTGCATTCTGGTACCTCAGCCCATAAATTAGGCTGTAAAACTCCTCTCTCCATGGGCGACGTGGATTCAAACCTTCGAACAGACTCGCATCTCAATCAGATGTCACATTTTTGTCCCCTCCCGACTTTGATAGCCAATGGGTGACACCTGTTGCGAGGTCAGATGGGCTCCATGCTTGAAGATCTGAAGGCATCAACAATTTTCCACTCTTTGCAGACTCGGTGAGGATTTATCTTTATAAAACAAACCAAAATGGGGTAATTACAGCTGTGGGCGTCAGCTTACCTACCTGTTAATAACATCTATGATCTCGCTTTTAATGACAAGGATTAGACTCCAGAATGCTCCAGCGGTTTGAAACGTTTATGTTCAAAAAGATCTTCTGAGAAAACGCTCTATGTAAGCATCAATTTCCCCCCAGCAACAAGATAGAATCTCTCTTACACGATCTCATTAGTTTTTTTCCTCCACCTTTTACACTATCACGCACCACCATCTATTAAATTCTAATTTTAAGTGTGATAATCAGTCACAGATTAAGATTTAGGTGTTTATTGCATTTGGAATGTCATTCAATGTAAAATTGGATTTTTAGTTATCTGATGAAGCCACGTTGTCAAATTAACAAAAATAATTTTATTACCACCCTAGTTTTCGAAGGCCACCAGAGAAGATATTGTAATTCCAGTTTAATTTTTTTGCCCATCCAACCATAAAGACATCTAAAATAAATAAAAAGTTAAAGATACACGGAACCTAAAGCAGCGGCTTATGTTCCTGGCACAGAAATGCAGATTTAACCTTTGACCTTAACCGTACCTTTTAAAACTTGTACAATCTAAAGTGTTTTGCCCCCTGAAACACACAAAAGCTCAAACATCCAGCACTATGGCTGCCAAAATGGTTTTTTCTTTTTAAAATAATACATTTACATATACATATTATCTCTGAAGTCAAAGTTATATTTGAGGAAAACCACCTGAAAAGCAGTTTTTCCAGCATAAACTATCAGATTCTGAATTAAGCCAATACTTCTAAATTCGGAGTATTTTAAATTTCAGGCAATTTGTGTAATCTGGTGTTATTTGTGACATATTGCATTTGCCCGTTGTTATGGCAGAGCGATATTTTCAGATAAGTGCATTTCGATCAAAATGAGCCCAAAGTAGGCATCCGTCTGTCTTGTGAGATGATGGGGTGTTTGCACCCTTCAGTGTTCTCGACGCGTTGCACAGCTTCGTCTGTGACTGCACAGGCCAATACCAGAGCAGCAATCTCGACTGCACAAGTCGCGGATGAACGTTGACGCAGTCGGGTATGTCAGTCTTTACTTTCGCTGGAAACGCTTCTGCTCCTTGCTGCTTGACCTCTGCCCCTTTGATACCCTCCTTGACAGCCTTCCTCCAGTTGCTGCAGTCCATGGCTAATTCCTCCTAAGTATCTGTTGAAGCCAGTCTCCTTGAGGTCTCTTGTACAGGCATCCTTGAAGCGCAGAATCGGGCGACCGCATGGTCTTGTGCCTCTGATGAGCTCCCCAGTCGCCATGTCTTTTGGGATGCGGCCATCATCCATGCGATGCAGGTGGCTGAGCCATCGCAGACGTCGTTGAGTCAGGAGAGCATAGATGCTTGGCATCCCTGCACGATTGAGTTCGCCATTTTGTCCTGCCATGAGATACCTAGGATGGGTCTGAGGCAGCGAAGGTGGAAGCTGTTGAGTTCTCCTGGCTACAGTAGGTTGTCCATGCCTCGCTGCTGTATAACAGGGTGCCAAGGATGCAGGCCTCGTACACACGGAGGTTGGTGTTGATTGTCGGCATGGCGTTTGTCCACACCCTCTTTCTGAGTTTGGACATGACAGCTGCAGCTTTGGCGATCCTGGTGCCAATTTCCTTTTCCAGGGACAGGTTGTTTGTTTCTATAGAGTCGAGGTAGGTGAATCGCTCCACAACCTCCAGCTTGGTCCCATTGATGGTGATAGAGGGTGGGGGTGACGCATCCTAGCCCAGAAACTGTTTTCCTGATGCTTATTGTCAGCCCAAACTCACCGCAGGCATCGGCGATGCGGCTTACAAGCTCTTGGGCTCAAAATGAGCCCAAAAACAGGCTGATATTTACACATAGATTGCTCAAATACAACAAACATGAAGAAATCTGTGCTAAATTACCCACGCCAACACATTTTGCACATTAGCATCTGCTAGCCTTGTGACCAATTTATCTCTTGGTTACAAAAATCATGGAGTATTAGTATAAGAGTTTGTTTTTAGAAACATGCTTAACTTCATTTTGTGTTATTCAATCATTTGAAATGTTATGCCAAGGTTTTTGTATGTTTGGATGGAAAACATCCTTCTGCACACCTTGATGTAAAATTTTCATTCAAATGTGAATAATTTCAAATATTCCATAAACCACTAATACCCCAAGGTTGGTATACAATGGCACACACAAGGGCACAGATGCTGTTAAAAAGGCAAAACTGAATTTTCAACTAAAAACAAAATTTATGCTTTATGACCTGAATTAGAACCTGAGATATAACTTTATTCCCAGCCTTCCTCTCTGCCGCCTGAGCTATAAAAGGTATATAATTTGGTCATAAATTACACCTTTACCATTCAGCTGAGAATGTGTCGAGTATCATTATTATACAGCATGTCTTAAAAGCAAATTGAACTTGTATCCAAGGAAAGGTCATTTATGAATAAAACTTGTGCTAGCCACAGCGGCTAAGTGTTGGACACGTGAGTGGGCAGTCTACTGTCTGTGAATCTCGAAGTTTGATTCAGCAAATGAAACATTCCATTTTCGTCTTGTTAAAAAGGTCTGAAAAATGAACTATTGGGCTGTAACGTCAGTAACTAAATGTTTATAGAATTCAGCTAGCATATTTGGCGAGATACATCCACAACATTTGTATTGGCCTACTAAGTTAGTTTACTGGAGATGTTGCCCTGATTTACTTGTGCAAGATTGGTGTGGATCCGTGATACTGATTTTGTGATATTCCTGGCTCTGTAGGAAATTTCTGTGATCCATGTCAGCTCACTTGCTTCCCATGAGGCAAAGTATGACTTATGGTGGCAACCAACTCCTTACGTCTATGATAAGTGACGGAACATCTGGCAGTTTGCTAAAGTCTAGGCAGATGGTCTGGGGTATGCTGTAATGAGACTGTAAAGGTTATAAGGAGAGTTGTGAGTGAAACATTTTTAATTTGAATACATCAGCTGGTGTTGTCGCAGCAGGTAAAGGATCCGGGTCAATGGAGACTACAGACTCTTCATTTCCAGGTTAGTAATAAGATCCAGGTGATGGTCTAATGGTTACAGTGGTGGACTTGTGATCAAAGCATCCCGCTTCAAATCCCCATCAGACCAGAAAATCAATAAGGGCCCTTGGGCAAGGTCCTTAATCCCAAAGTTGTTCCTGGTGTGCAGTTGAGCACTTTGCCTGTCAGCATGCTGACACGTGTGCGTGACTGCGTGGGTGAACGTGTGCGTGACTGGGTGAAGGCATCATTGTAAAGTGCTTTAAGCATCTGCTTCAGATTGAAAAGTACTATATAAATGCAGTCCATTCCATTTATCCAGGTGAATAATTTGAGTCACTAACTTGACTGCTTCTTGTACACCGTGGTTTGCTTTCAGCCTAAATTTATTTTACTTTACATTTCAGACAGTGTGGGGAAAGCAATTTTCATATAAATAAATCTAATGCTGTGTAATGGCCACGAATACTCAGGCTAAGGGAACTAAATGGGGTACTTCTCAATAAATATATCCTCATTCACGAATGAAAACCTTTTTCTTTTTAATCCTTGGAAATTTAAACAATTTTCACAAAGAATGAGAAGATATTTTTGTTACTTTTCCAAGAAGATATCTCGTACCTGAGTGCCAGGATATTAGCTTTGTACCATCAACGATGTGATGGCAGACATTGGAAAGTGCAGCAAGCAAAACCAAAAGAAACTTTCAGTTGGTAATGCCCAAATGAATTAAGTTTGTCCAAATCAAGTTAACAATGTGGTCTAAATACTAAAAAAAAAAAATGCATGGCATTAAGGAGCAAGTTGGAGTGATGTATATGTTCAGGTGAAGCCATAGTGATTACATCACGTTTATATAAAAAAAATTACTGTCTTTTGAAACAGTACTTTTTTTTACATTTACTTAGAAGTTATATCTAAAGAAAATCCACTGTTAAAATGCTTTTTTTTTTTTCTTTATCTTTTTTTTTGTTTTCAATATTGAACGGAAAACCAAAAAAAAGTAAAAAAACAAATGCATTTAATCTGGAATTTAACCAATTAAAACTGACTCCGATGCTCCCCACTCTCTCTTCACTCAAGGCCACGCCTCCAATGCTTTTTGCTGCAGGGACGAGAGCGTGGGCAGAACTTTTCTGAGAAATAAACCAATAATTTCTCAATGTTTCACAACGGTTATGGCTGCAAACCATGTGGAAAGCTTTTTTGTTTTTAAATCAGTGTTGTTGAAGAATTAAACGGAGTACTTTTTATGTTGTCTTGCCTTTTGATCATGTTTTATATGGTTTGATACGTTAGATTTTATTTTCACCGTTTTTATTGTGAAGCACTTTGTGATTTTTATCTGTGATAAGTGCTATATAAATAAATCTTACTGCTTACTGCTGAAACTGCCGTGACGTCAGCAGAGCTCTGACGTAAGTTTGATAAGGAGTCTCACACACTGATTGCTGCTGGTATCACAAAACAAAATAAGAGCATTTTTCAAAATGGAATGCAACACCGTGAAAGCATGGAGCATAATATGAAACGATAGATGTTTTTCTATGGTCCAAATAAATCGTGATGTTCACCGTACAGCGTCCTCGTGCAGCATTAGCATGCTAATGCTGTCAGGCCATAACGAGAGTAGCCCATATTGTAAGCAACACAAAACAATACTGGTAGCGGTCGTTTCTGGTTTGTTTTATTGAAAAACGGTAGTACAAGTACTTACGAAGTGCGCCGTTACCGCCTTGTTCAGCCAAACATGAGGTTGCCAGTGTGCATCTTGCAGTGAGTGCAGCATTGTTTGTGCATGCGCAGAACGTGACCAATGTGCAGACAAACATACATACATTAGAAATTCCCATTCAACACACTAGTAGGGTCTCGCTCCGGCTCGCCCAATTATTTAGATTAGATTAGATTCAACTTTATCATTGCACATGTCACAGGTGCAGGTGACAAAATGCAGATTGCATCTAACCAGAGTGCAAAAGCGGTGTGATGTAATATGAATATGCAAAAATGCCAGCTTGTGAAATGACTTATGCACAGGTTTCTGAGTGACATAGGAGTGTAAATATTACAGTATAAATATTACAGTATGCACAGATGTGCAAAAGAATGTATAGTGTACAAAGTGCAAGCAGCTTAAAGTGAATACTTAATAGTGCAAGTAAATACAGTACTGGAGTCTACATGAACAGATCAGTCAATATGTTGTCAATTCAGATCAGACCATGAGAGGGTTTATGTGTGTGTGTGTGTGTGTGGTGGGG
>OMMV01028399.1:0-10727 GCA_900302635.1 Chatrabus melanurus
TAGCGATTGAGCTATGGCCTTCATAACGGTTCAACAGAAATTGACGGGTTAGGGTTTGAAGCTTCCCGTGGACTCATTCCAGTCCAGGTGGTTACTGTTTAGTCTTTGGTTTAATCTCAAAACCTGCATGATGCCGTTTTGGACCCGTAGCTAATGTATGGCTGAGCTAGTGTTGGCTTGTCCGACCCGTAAGAGTGTCTGCTCGTACAGTTCCTGGACCAATGGCGAGTATCTACCCTGAAGTAGGGTCTTAAGAAGGATTCAGGAGCTAAAGTGTTTTCTTGGCATGTCAGATGTTCTTTAAATAGCTGCTGCAGTGTGAAAGGCTTTTAAACATTTCTCGAGTTCTTAGTTTTGTTTACCTGAAAACATTTATGATTCTCTATATTTGAGCACATTTTAAAGATATTTTCCACCCGTTTTTCCCCATCAGGGTCAACTGTGATGCCTGTAGACGAAGACGATGGAGCCTCGGCACCAGAACAGGCCGCCTCAGCAGGGGGGCATCTGGTCAATGGAGGCGAAGTGAACGGCTTCTTCAGCCAACCAGAAGGGACTCCAGCACAGAGTCCAGTGCAAGATGAAGCAGCTGCACATCCCAAAACGGCCCCAGGAGGAACCGCCGTGTCACCAAGCAGTCCCCAAGATGCAGTGGAACCTAAACGTGAAACGTGTCCTCCCATAAATGGCTTCGCGTCTGACGAATCTGAGACGAGTATCTGTGGCAGAAGCAAAAATCAACCTTTGTCGCCAGATTCTGGTCTGGCGGTTGATGTGTTGGATGGCACTTTGAGCTTGGTGCCTGAGACCTTAGTACCTGAGACATTAGTACCTGAAGTCCAAATGGACCCCGGTGTAGATGTTTGGCTGAAGGGAAACCAGTTGCCTGGTACAGAGGGTGGTGACAAAATGACAGGAGATGGTAACACAAAGTGTTTGACTGTTGATCAAGAGGAGCCTCAAGAAGAGAAGGAATGTAGACCATCGAGAACGCCCAGCCAAGACGGGCTGAGTTACAAATATTCAGACTGTAAACCGAACCAGAATCGGCTCGGTGAGGGCATCCAGGAGTGCGACGCTGCAGAAGACCAACCAGCCATATCTGAAGCAATGCCTCCATTTCTAAAGGCCGAACCAAAGAAACTGCAGAGCCTCTTTAAACGAAACAAAAAGAAGAGTAACCAAGGTAATTTATCCATTAATTTAAATAAAGATGTTTCCAATGATGTTCTCGTGACGCGTCTCAAAGGGAAAGCCTCCTTTGTTTTTATTGCATGTTATATCCTGTGTATGGGTTATATAAGATATGCTGAATGTTTTCCATAATTAAAGTACAGAGTACAGGTTCAGTGTCCCACTTGATTTTCAGATTTGAAAACATTGAATGGATTTTATTTATTTTTCTTTGTGTGATGGTCAGTTTGTTTGAATGTTCTGTTTTCCGTTTAAAACACAAGGTAACAGTGGGAAAGGACACACTAAACATAAAAAAGGCTGTGCGTTGCAGTGAGGTAGGTCAATCGATGGGGACGTCCGAGCAGAAACTTCATCCAAACGGCCGCCGTCGAAGCCTCTTCCCAATAACGCATCATCTGTTGGTCTAACTTGGATCTGGATCCATTTGTCTGTGTTGTTCAGCTTTTTAACGCCTGCTGTCTCGCTCTCTCTCGCTAACTTTGCCAAATCAGTCGTCATCACGCCAAAATTTTACCACTTGATGAAGCCAACTGGGCGGTCACACTAACATTTTGGCAGTTATTTTTCAAAGGAATTTAATTCAAATTCAGTGCGATTTTTGTTCAAGAAATTGAAATATTTCTCATTGATGTTAATTTTAACGTGCGACTTTAAACCGATACGGTTTTGTGTGAAGCATGTTAGAACATAGCCGTGTTATCCTGGCGTACTGAAGGTTAAAATAGTTGGGGGGGCAGGAGAATAAGTTTTAAGATGATTCTAGGAAAATGTTTTAAAGTCACTTACCTGCCTGGTTAGTGATTTAAAATGGCTCGTCCTGCCAGTTAGCATGTAGCTGTTCAGGCTAATGGGCCGTTTGCCCCCTTATTTTATTTTATTTTATTTTTTTACAAAGACAGTGTCTATTTTTTTGGCTTCAGCGAGATTCACATTGTATGGTGATCAGGACCCATCAGTCCTGCTGATTTAGCTCAACTTTTAGCAACGAAATTAACTTTGCCAATCTCTAGTGTGACCAAACGCTAACATCTACTAAATTTAATTTTAACTAATTTTAACTGCCGTGTGTCTGTCGTCAAACAGCCGCGCTTTGTGACGTCATCGTGGAGCTGTTTCATTGAGTTGTCTGTCGTCTCTGCTGCCATATTTAATTGTTCATTTCCCCAAAATGTGCATCTGGGACATTTAATCTACTAACAGCCACATACTTTGAATTTATTGTGAACTTTTGTGTGCAAATTTGGCTTTAATTCACAATAATTAGACATATTTTTTAAATGTAGTCCTTTACTACTCAGTCAATTACAATATAATTTATCTGATTTATTCAGCCATAGCTTGTAATTATTGTTGGCCTGTTTTCTGTAAATATCGTTTGGTTCTTTCCATTCATTTGCTTTTGTTTTTCTAGGTGTCTCCAGAAAAAGGAAGGCAAGAGAGAAAAGAAAATGTTGACCCAGAAGACGTGGATGGACTGCAGCTTCCATTTTATTTTGTCAAGATTTAAAAAAATTAATAAAAAATAATTTTGTTAAAAGCAGAGCAGGTAGCTCAGTGGATAAGGAGCTGACCCACCAATCTGTAGACGTGGGTTCAAATCTTGCTCATGCTACCTGTCTGTGTCCTTGGACAAGACACTTAATGTGCATCATCTCAGTCCACCCAGCTGGAAATGGGTACCGGCCTTGGCTGTGGAAGTAACCTGTCCCATCCAGGGGGAGTCGTAATCCGCTTCATGATACAGAATCCAGAGATAATCCCCGGCACCAACGGGCCTCAGGTCCTGGATAGGACTTAACTTCTACTTCTTTTGTTTCCAACCATCAGATGGCCACAGCGCTGATGGAAACGTGTCACTTTATGTAAATGAATTATGCTTAAATTGTGATTTTTGAATTCAGACTTGTTAAAATAAGCTAAATATGCTTTGCTATTTTGTATAACTGTAATATGCTGTTTATTTTGTCTTGGGTTTTATTTACATTTCAGCACATGGAGAATAAGATGTTTAGTGCAAAATATTCCTGCTGGCTTTAAGCTTCAATTGTTTCTTTAGCTTTAATATATCGAACAGAACATATATTACAACTTTTCATGTTAAATATATTTTAATAAAAGTGAATTTATTGTTAAACTATCCGGGCTTATCTTTTTTTAACTGCAGTCTGAAACACTCTGTGGGCGGGGTCTTAGTTGAGTCCCCTCCCACTGTATTAATATGATAATGGTGTAATAGGCAGATTAATGTATAAGTAGCTGGTTCAGTTCTAGTCCAGATAGCAGTGTTGGCTTGTGGTGCCAAATTCAATTTTATTTCAGTAAAATGCTGTCAGACCAAACAGTAAAGTTAAAAAATATATATAATCCTGCATCATTATAGACAGTCTAAAGTACAAAAATATTGGCTTCAAATACATGCATGGAGTAAAAGTACTCCTAATGCAGAATAATGCATTATTGGATTGTAATTATTAATAAATTAATTTGCGCATCTATTTGTTATATTTGGAAGCTAATTTATAGTTTGTGTGTATTTATTCTGGGTAACTTGTGTGGATCAATAAAGCATTGATATTTATTTTAATGTTACTCTACAAAGTCGGAAAAATAACTAGTGACAGTTTCTTCCATTCTTGGTGGAATATTACAGACTTATTTTTTGGCTTTGTTGTATTATCCGGGTGTGCCTATTTTTGTGGCTGAAAAAGTTTCCGCTGGAGACCGACTTGACTTGACTGCAGTCACGTCATCGCCCTTACCGATATGGCAGTGCCATATCAGAGTCGGGGACGGACCACTCTGGCGCAGACGGTCTAAAGACCAGCATCATGTCGCTCGGCTGGTCCGCCAAAGATCACAAGAACCCGAAGCCGGCGGCGGGCGCGATGAAGCGGCAGCGCAGCGACACCGGAAACAACGTGACGGTGGTTCTGGGCGCGCAGTGGGGCGACGAGGGCAAAGGAAAAGTGGTCGATTTACTGGCGACCGAAGCCGACATCGTCTGCAGGTGTCAGGTAAACTGCTACGTCAGTGAGTGAGTAAGGCTTTGTGTCGTCACACAGCCATATTATTAACAAAGGAGAGGTTTGTGTAGGGGAGACCGGGATGTGTGTCACAACTTGTGACTCACAAGTTAATGAAAGTAAGCGTAATTAACTTTTATTTCTCTGTGATTTACTTTGTAAGTAGGATTTCCAACGAAAAGTTTGGCCAAAGGGGCCTTTGGAAGGAGTTTGTTCAGTAAAGTTATTCAGCCACCAGACGACCTTATTGGTCAATGTGAGCCCAGCCCACATTGTGACATAGCTACCAGAAGAGGGAACCGCATCACTTCCTGTTGGCAACAGCCACAGCAAAATAGTCTTATGAATCCGACTTTGAAAGAACGCGGTCTGATCGTAAAATAGGCGGAATCTCTTCAGCACAAAATACAGACGGAGATTTTGATGAACAAGTCTGGGAGCGTGCGCTGGTGCGGCGAACCGCCGCATCCACGACACCACGGAACCGCCCTGGGTCCTGGATGGCAGCCAACCGGTCCATCCCCACATCTCTAAAATAACCGTCCACGTGCCGCAGCCAGGCGAGGCGTGGGCGCGATAAATATTCTTAAAAAGCAGCTTCAGGATGAGCCGCAAACTTGTAGATATCTCCTACCTGGATGATGGAGGACCTTCGTCAACAAACAGCTTCAGGATTGAGCCACGTTCACGTTGGCGGCCTGGACAATGATGTAAAACGCCGATAATTAGCTGAACTAGAAGCTGCTGGATTGGAGTTTTGCCCATTTAAGCAGCCAGCTGATGTTTAGAGGAACAAAGTAAAACACAAAGTCGGTGTATGATGTCATAAAAGGCTGCTAATTTATCTCGATTCCTGGTTAGTGGATTTATGTCGTCGTATCAGTGCTGTATTTCTATGTCGGGTCTCCAAAGGTGAGCTAAGACTGGCTTGTGCTAACCTGCATGAATAATTTAAAGCTAATTTTCACTTCCTGCCGTTTTCTATCCGTCCATCCGTTTTCTGAACCCGCTTATTCCAGTTAAGGGTCACGACCTAAGACCTCACAGACAGTAGAAAGCGAAATCGTCCTGCATTCACGGAGCGATCTCTAGTTGGAGGGTCAGGTCGGGTCTGGGAGCATCCGCTGGTGCCACATCCACCACACCACGGAACCGCCTTGGGTCCTGGACGGCAACCACCCAGGCAGACATCTGGTCCATCCCCACCTCTCCAGAGTAACCATCTATGTGCTGCAGCCAGGTGAAAGGTGGGTGTGTCCTTGGTCTTCACCAGCCGCTGGGGTCCTCACCACTGAGGCACCTGGGTGCCGGATCATGTCCAGAGAATCGAACCCTAACCCTCACAATGCAAGGGATGCTCCTCATCTGAGTCTCACTGAGTCACCGCTTGTTTGGTACCCAAGGATCCTCCAAAGAGACCTGGTACCAAAGACATCCAGTCGTCACCTGGGGTCACTGAGTCCAAGTCTCAACCATACAGTTGGAAAAGTAAAGAAAATTTCTTCTCATTGTTTGTGTGTAGCAAATATTAGACATGATGAAAGTCCAAAATTGTGCAAACGCGTGTGTGTGTGTACATAATGAAAGCAATTGTCAGAAATCAGCCCCGCTGTTTGTGACGATCAGAACAATATTAAAAGGTGTAAAAGCCACAGGGTGCTGAAAGACACGAAATCAAAGGTTGATCTTATATCTGTTGGAACTAGAGATCATTAACTGAGTTAAACGTACAGGTGGGGGCGCTGTTTGGGAGACATAATAAAAAATATGAATTCCAAATGATTTTGGATCCACAGCGTTCTCAAGCTGAAGGGATTCTTCATTGACCGCATGCCGACCTTTGAACCAGATGACACTGAGATCTGTGCACGTGTTGTTGACATGTCCTGCTAACAACAAACATGACCTCATTGAGACTTTGATCCTCATGCTGACCTTTAACCCGCTGTGACTGACAACAAAAAGTAACCAAACTTTGTCACTGTGCAAATGTTTGTGTTTGATACATGTAACGGCGAGCTGAAGTCAGATGGCGAGCAGAGCTTTCACACTCCCTGAGCCCCGCCCACTGGCCTACAGCGAGGTCACATTCTCAGGGTGGTTTGATATGTGAGAAGGCCAGGTCTTAGCCAGAGCCGAGGATCCACCGGCAGCGCCAAGGCTGCTAAAATAAGACCTGGAATAAAGCTCGGTCTGTTGGGAGGAAGGTTACTTATCTCACAGCACGCATTTCATTTTATCTTCTGTGCCGCCGTCTGACGTTTGCATCGTACGTGATTCAGCTTTAACTCTGCAGATGTCGTCGCTGCTGTGTGCTGTGCTGTCTGTTTTCCTAGGCTTTGACAGAAGCCTAGGCATGTACCCTGTAAAACGCAGTCAGTCAATGAGTCCATCCCCATCCCGTTTGGTTACACGATAACTCAAAAACAACAAATGCTGTCGTCTTGGAAACCTCCAAATTAAAAGAGCACATAATGAGGATAAACTGATTAAAATTTGGTTAACTTTGGTTCACCAGATCAATACAAAAAAAGCAATTTTATTTTTGCTTATATAATATCACACATACCTTTCTGCCACCTGCTGGACATGTCTGGGATTGTTGTAGGTAATAATCTTATCATCACATGCATGATTGCCTCAGTCCACCCAGCAGTAAATTGGTACCAGCCTTGGCTGGGGAAGTAACCTATGATGGATTGGCGTCCCGTCAAAGGGGGAGTCGTAGACTCTCATCCTTTTCAGGCTACGGAATCTGGGCATAAGCATCGGCACTAATGGGTCTCGGGGCCTGTATAGGACTTACTTTTACATAACAAGGCATTTTACCACGTTTTGCCCTTCATCCATTTTATTCCACTGGAATTTTGAGTCAAACCAATCCTACATTTGGCAGGAGGCGGTACTAACCCTGGACAGGTTCCCGGTTCATCACAGAGCTAACACAAGCATTTGTTCTCACGTTCACACCTCCACTCAGTCATCAGTTCAGCTTGTCTGCATATCTTCAGACTGAGAGGAAACCGGAGAACACAGAGAGAACCAACAATCCTAGTCCACATGGAAAGACCAGGAGGAAAAACTGATTAAACCCCTCAGACAAAAACACCCTGTGAGAGATCATCATCAAATGAGACGTCTTACAAGCCTGGCACAGGATCCGTTACAGTTTCATCATTCATCCATTTATTAGCGGCTTATCTGACATTAATTATCTCCATCAAGGAGGCTGTGAGATCACCAGCATCTGTTTGTTTGTTAACAGGACTGGACAAAAACTAATGAACTAATCGTAATGTAACCAGGTGGGGGGTGGAGCATAGGTAAAGGAAGAACTATTACGTTTTGGTGCAGATCCTGACTTTGATCCTTAATACTGATCTTTAATTCCTTTGATCCAAAGGAATTACCAATCAGCATCTAAATTCATCCATCAGGATCAAAGGTCAGGGACACGATCAAAGATGAATTATGTAGATCACATATCAGGACCAACGATCAGGGATCAGGATCAAAGGCCAGCAATCAGGATCAAATTTCATTGTTTGAAATCAAAGGTCAGGAACACAATCAAAGATGAGTGATCAGGAACAAAGATCAGAATCAGTGTTACAAGTCAGCAATTAGAATCAAAGGTGAGCTACCAGGATCAAGTTCACAATCAGGATCAAATGTTCAGGATCCTGTGACTATCGGTTCATTGCTGTACTTTGGACCAAATCGAGATAATGATCTGGATCCGTATTCATAAAGACTCCCAGTGCAAAGAGTTGCTCCTATTGATGAAATTCTAAGAAAGTTCTAAGAATAGTGGGCGTTTCCCCGGAAAATTAAAGAGTCGATCCTGGTAAAGATAAAAGTTATTCATAAAGAATCTTAACCCTTAAAAAAGCTCCTAAGGTGGAAAAACTGTGGGGAGGACTTTTAAGAGGCTGACAGTGAGTTATTCAAACGCTGCAGATTAGATCGTGTTTGTGACTGATCTTATTAGAGCTGCGCTTCCATCTCCGACACAGCGCAAAAAATGCCACAACGCCAGAAAGTAATAACTACGTTAAAATGTTTGGCAACTGGGAAAATGCAAGTACAAGCAGAGTGATCACACAGACAGTTACAGCGCTCCCAGAACCTCAGAATGTGGCACAGTTGGACATTCACACCTCGCAGGCTCAGAAAACGGCATTTCTGAACATCGCCGGCTTCCCCGGTGTTGTCGGAGTCATCGATGGAACCCACGACCGAATTATTGCACCGTCAGAAGATAGAGACATTTATGCAAATAATAAAGAGGTACAGCAGCATCAGCGTTCGTATCAAATACATTAAGTACAACATTAACAGCAAAATATATGTCTGTGTGATTAGGGAAAAATAGGCAAAAAAAAAATAGGCCTGTTATTTCAAAGTAAAGGCTTATAATAAATATTTAAGAGTGCTTTTATGTGAGTATTTTTTTTCTTGGACAACCAATCACAGTCTTCAAAAGAATGTGTCATATCTAGCAACAGGTTCAGCCCCGCCTCCTCACTAAGATCAAAGTATTTTTTTTTTTATGGAATGTCCTTTTATTTGCAGTGGACAACGGGATCTAGTGCTAAATGGACAAAAATGCATTGCTGGGTCTCAAGAGGTTAAGCTCAGACTCCCAGCTAGAAGGTTTTAAGTTAAGTTAATTGCTCTCTGAGAGGATTCTAGAAGCTTTATGAATGCGGTCCCTGGAACTTGGGTCAGGTCTGGGAGCATGCACTGGTACCATACATTGCCAAATCCACCACAGCCTGGAACCACCCTGAGTCCTGCATGGCAACCATCTGGACCTGGTGGACATAAATGTTTATTTGGACAGGGGTGGTCCACTGGAGTGGACTAAGGTTTGACCTTTGGTTTGGGGTTATTTAAAGAGGACTGTGGGGCCTTGAAGGAGGTTTGTGTTCTACTGTATGTAGTCACTCTGTGCCTTTAAGTGGATCCGCTCCAAAACGTAATGGAACAGATTTCAAGACAGCGCCAATGTTTGTGCAAAGCTTTGGTTATTTTTTTAATAATACTTTTTACATTTTGTGGCTCCGCCTCTTCCTGCTGATTTGAAGTTTGGTTTCTTAGTAAGGGAGATCAGGATCAGGGTCATGTGGTCCCTTATTCATTGATCCAACCACTATTTTGGACAAGCTGAAGCCAGATCAACGAGGACTAGTTGGTCGCAATAATGAAGCCATCAGGAAACGGTTCCATGGATAAAAGTAGCAAGTTAAAAAAAAAAATCTGTTCCTTCTTTGATTTTTAGGGAGGCAACAATGCCGGACACACGGTGGTGGTGGATGGGAAAGAGTACGACTTCCACCTCCTCCCCAGTGGAATCATCAACCCCAAAAGCATATCACTTATTGGTATGGACTTCATCCGGGTTCAGAACATCACGTCACAGCTTTGATGCTCCGCCGGAGCTCTGACACGTCTGTGTTTTGCGTGTTTATAGGTAACGGCGTGGTTATACATTTACCTGGCCTGTTCGAGGAGGGGGATAAAAATGACAAGAAAGGTAATCTGAGGAAAAACCCAACGAAGGTCACCGGTGTGAGAGGTCCATGTCTCAAAGATGTCTCAAAGATGTGGGGTTTTTTTGTT
This sequence comes from Chatrabus melanurus, assembly GCA_900302635.1. Classification (NCBI taxonomy): domain Eukaryota; kingdom Metazoa; phylum Chordata; class Actinopteri; order Batrachoidiformes; family Batrachoididae; genus Chatrabus; species Chatrabus melanurus. Next base: position 9,846 of record OMMV01028399.1, read on the forward strand.
CTGTGATCAGGTCTGAAAGGCTGGGAGAAGAGACTAATCGTGTCAGACAGAGCTCACATCGGTACGTTACGTAGAAACATTTGAACAGTCTGTGAAGGTCACAGTTTGTTGATTTGGGGTCTCTGTGCAGTCTTTGATTTCCACCAGGTCGTCGATGGCCTACAAGAAACTGTAAGACAAGCACAAGAAGGAAAGAGGTAAAGACCAATACTTTGACACATAATCAGAAATAGATTTTTTTTTTAAGTGATGATAATTTAAAAAAATGTTGTGTAACAGCATTGGAACAACCAAGAAGGGGATTGGACCTGCATATTCCAGCAAAGCATCGCGCACTGGCCTTCGTGTTTGTGACCTTCTGGGTGACTTTAAGGAGTTCTCGAGCAGGTCAGGACGGAGGCCATTTGGCAAATTACCCCAAACTAATGCTACAAAAGGTTTAGTCTTATTCTTGACCTTATGGAACTCTTAATTCTTTTTCACCATTAAGTGGGGGCAGCACGGTGGCTCAGTGGTTAGCGCTCTTGCCTCACAGCAAGAGGGTCTGGGGTTCGATTCCCACCATGCCCAGTTCCTTTCTGTGTGGAGTTTGCATGTTCTCCCCGTGTTTGCGTGGGTTTCCTCCGGGCACTCCGGTTTCCTCCCACTTCCGAAGACATGCGGGTTAGGTGAATTGGTGACTCTAAATTGACCGTAGGTGCGAATGTGTTTGTCTGTCTATATGTGGCCCTGCGATGGACTGGCGACCTGTCCAGGGTGTACCCCGCCTCTCGCCCAATGACTGCTGGGATAGGCTCCAGCTCCCCGTGACCCTTAATTGGATTAAGCGGGTATTGAGAATGGATGGATGACCATTTGTCAGAGGGAGTAACAGAGGTGATG
>OMMV01028477.1:2295-13239 GCA_900302635.1 Chatrabus melanurus
GGGGGGGGGGGGTGATGTGGTAACGGTCTATAGACGACTCCTTGGCGAGTAAAAAGACTAGTTCGAGAATAGTTATAGACAAGGTAGCGAAAATAAGAAGACATTCATTCACCACCAGGGTTTTGAACATGTTCAAAATCCGCAGGCAAATGAAAGCGCAGCGAGCAACTTCTTAGCGAATGGGGATACTGATTCCGACTACTTAGAGAATAATTTCAGACTACATTGAGACCAAAAGCCGAATTAGATGAATGGTCATTCGTCTCACTCGCTAATCGGTCGCAAGCCCACTGAGATACCGGCTTAACTGGCACATTACATCACCCATCTGCATGTTAGATACATAGACTGTATATATACTGGACAAACCCTCCATGACATCACCCACAGGTTTTTTTGAAGAGCAGATCTCAAGCTCAAATGGGGTGGTTCCAAATGTCGCCACCTCGGCAGTGACGGACTCCGCCTAACTCCCAGCCAACCCATAAATCGGTAAAGAGGTGGAGCGTGGACAAGATCAGTGCGACCTGGGCAGGAGGAATGAAGCCCAAACACCCCCCTCCCACAATCTTGGTGCTCACGCTAACTTTAGTTCTAGTATTTAACAGTTAACAGTTTTATGGACTGCGCAGTGGTTTTCATAACTGGTGGTTTGGGGCGGGGTTTAACAGAATATGATAGACATATTGCATCAGCAACAGTTGCACCATCAGTGGAACTGTGACCATAGCGACCGATGTTAATTAGTGCCAACAGTGCTAATGGTGCAAACATTAAATAGTACTAAAATTTCACTCAACTGAAATACTGGAGCACAAACTTCTTAAGTGGGCCGGTAGTACAATTAACTGCACAGCAAGCCATATCATTTGAGATATTTGTAATAAAATGCTAAGAAAGAACAGACACAGTTGAGTCCACTGCAGCTAGCTGCCACTTCTATCGGGGCCCTGGAGTCTGGGCTCCTCTCACCAGCACACATTTTATTTTCGATGTTTTACCGTAAATGTGGCAGGTGCACCAACACATCCCATGATGGCAAACATGAAATTTATTTTGTAGAAAGGATCACTCACACTGAAAGTGTCTACTTTCTCCGAGTAAGACATATGAAAAACTTCGCAAGCTATATTGTTTCAACTGGATATCAATTGAAATTCATTTGATTTTCTTTGTGCAGGCTCCCCAAATTTGTGGTAATTTATTCCGTATCCCCTGTTCAATGATAACATGAGCAAGCTGTCTCACTATGGGGCACACTCCTCTGCGTTATCCTCACATCAAGGTGGAGCCCTATGCCTCAAGAAAAAAGACCGACTCAAGACACAGACACATCATCCTCATTTCATGCAAGGAGGGTGATCTGGTGAGACATCTTACTTTTTTTTTTTTAAAGCTTATTTCATGGATGTCTGCCAACCATGGTGACCAGCACTCACTGAGGAGAGTGTGCACCAGTGAATGTACGGAGGAATCCAGTCTGTAGAACCTGACAAAACGCAAGGGTGAAGCCAAGTTTGCCGCAGTATGTATTTCCTTCATAGTAACAACCATAAACAGGGCCCAGGATGTAGACAGCCCCCTTGTGGATTGAGCACAGAGCCCCAGAGGAGGTTGCAGCACTGTTTGTGTAGGCCATATTGATTGAATCCATGATCCACTGGGAAAGATGATGTTTGCAGACTGACATACAACTAGTCAGACCTCCTAAAGGTTCTTGACCTACTGATATATGTAGATATGCGAGGCTCCCACTAGTCAGATTTTACACATCTGCTCATCCTCAGGACAGGAAAATCGCTGTCAATAGAAGGCCCCCAGATCCCACGGGCCACTAACAAAGGCAGGAGTTTTGGGTATGTAAACCAGACTGGACCTAAGTATAACCTTAGAATTGTTTTGAGCAAATTGAGTGCACTGTGTGTGCACTGAGAGTGTGTGGATATCACTTGATGTGTTTTGCTGATGCAAAAAAAACAGTTGGAAGGCTGTCTTCAAGGACACCACCTTCAGGTCCGCCTGATCCAGAGGTTCAAATGGTGACAGGGAGTAGCAAAGCTAAATCCCAAGAAGGAATGATCAGCTTTGGGATCAGGTGACACACGAGAGGGTGTTGACCCCCCCAAAACATCTACAAAACCCATGCAACAAGATAAAATGGCTACAAGGTAGACCTCTGAAGTCAGGTGAGGGTCAGCATTGATCCTCCTACTGATAACACTGTAACCCAATACAACCTGCCACATGGAGGGGTGGTTGGCGTTTAAACTGGCTCCCCCACTTGCACATACGCTGGTGAGGAGGGTGGCATAGCAGGACGAAAAACAAGACTTGTCAAAGGGTGGATGAACTACTTGTGAGTCAATGCCTGCCACCTTGTTTTTTGTTTTGTTTTTTTTGCTTAGAGTCACTGTTGTTGTTGTTGTTTAGAGTAAGTCACTGACCACGGAACCACCATGACCCAAGGCGGTTCCGTGATGTCAATGTTGTGGCGAATCGTGGCACAAGTGCATGCTCCCAGACTTGGCTTGAAGGTAAACCTTAATTGTTGAAAAGGCCTAACCCTTAACCAATAAACATTGCCGAAAGCACAGGATTGCAGCTGCAGAACACTGGAAAGAAACAACCTACAAATTTTCACACCACTCCTTTACCCCACTTGCCCTCTCAGAGACCTTATAGGTGGCACTCTTGTATATTGAATGGTAGCAATGATGCTCTGAGGAAGCCCAATTGACTTCAAATTTAACCTCTCACAGGCCAAGCCCATAAAGTGAGGTATTCCAGAGGAGGATGGAATATCTCCCCTTAAACCTAGGTCTTACTCAACCAAGTACAATGGAAGAGTTCAGAGGAGTGGGATGACCTCTGATACCCAGTGGGTACTTGGCCACATTGGCATTTCTAGTATTGATGAGAAAACCTCACCTTCCTCAGAGAAGGAGAAATCGATGCCGACAGGGTGAATGCAGAGAGCAGAATGTGTGGCCACCTGTGCACTGGCACACCATTACCAAGGAAGCATCCTGGTTTTATTATGGAAAAATATATCAGACACTGAGCATTCTCTTGAGGTGAAAAAGTCAAAGTGTAACCAAATCTGCTTTACCACCTGTGGATGGAGATTCCTGAGACTTGCCGGTCAGGTCTGCTCACAGATTCAGGGTCCCAAGAATCTGAGTATTCCATAATGACAGCAGGTGAACAATGCTAAGATCAATCTGTCAGCAAAGATGTTGGAAGGACAGGCCTGAAGTCCCCCCGCCCCCGCCTGTTGATATAAGCCCCTATTGTGTGTTTTGATGACTACAAGGTGGTGTCTTATATGGCAGAAAATATTTTACAGCCAGAAATACTGCCAGTAAGTCCAGCCAGTTTATGTGAGAGCACCTCTGGTGTGGGTCCCACACACCACTCACTGTCCTGTCCTCAAGAGTGGCTCCCCCAGCTTATGAGACTCATATCCCCACCTTTCTGCATATGACCAATCCCATTTTCACCCGTGTGACAGGTTTGCAGGATTTATTTTATACCATAGTGCTGCAGAATGGTCGGCAGACACCCTGAAACGGTGGTGAATATGGCTTGTTTGAGCCATCTTCAGTGGCGCTACCTACTGGGGAAATCCCCTTATGTGTGTCCTCCCTAATGGGACCACTACCAGTGATGATGCCATCACTCCGAAAAGACTCAGACACTGTCTGAATGGAATACATTTCCCCACATGGAACTTGTTCACACATGATAGCATTTCCCTGAAGCTGCGTTCATGATGACGGTAAACTCGGAAAAACTCGTTCTGAAAAGCGTGTGTTCAATTGATAAACTCTGACAACAATACGGATGCACGCAGTAACATATTTGAGCTTTCTTGTTGTCTTTACAAGGAACACATTAATAAGTGAAGACAGCTGCTTGCTGTCGGTGGGCAAAATGGAAAATGTCTCAGTTGATTGTATTTCTATCTGTAGTGCACTCAATGACAATATCAATTATTGCTATATTATTATTATTATTGCTATAACGCTGGCAACTTCACTAATATATAAAGAATGAAAACATATCACAGACAAAAGTAAATAATTTGTTAAAAGTTATCAAATGGCACCTGTAATATTACTTTTTCAGCAGTCATGATGGAGGACGCTCTAATTGTAGTTCTTCTGACATCAAGTCAGATAAATCGGAGAACTGAATTTCCGCCCGAGTTTCCAAGCGAAAAAATCCAAACTAACCACATGTTCAAATCGTTTTTTCCGAGTTGAAGCTCGTAATTTCCGACTTTACGACATACCATGAACGCGGCATGGGCACAACGGAGACTGACTGTAGAAGCAAAGCAGGAGAGAGGCGCGGGCTTAAGCTTCGTTGCCAGAAAACCTCATTTCTGTCAACTTAATCTTCCATCTACATAGCAATGCACCAGGTTCCAGCGCCCATGATTCTTTAAGGAAATAACAGATGACAAATTCATATTGTGCCCAAAACACACCCATGAATAATTGACAAAATACAACCCCTTTGTGCCACGTGCCTTACTTTATACTCAGATTATGCACCATGTCGATACCAAAGTGGAGTTGGACAATACATCAAAGGCACACACGCTATGCACTTTAGACAATGCACGGTAGGGCGTAAACGACCCAAAGTGTTTTGAAGCCAAACTTTAGTCCCCTACTGGGGCACAGAGTCATTTCTCAAAGATTGCCTTGCATGTTATATTGAAGTTGCATTCACCAGCCTGTTGTTTTGTCACTTGGCCTCATGCTTTTTGATGTACAGCGACAGTTTTAGTTTAAGGTCGAAGAGAAGAGGCGAAAGTTCTATTGTGGGATGTCTGTGCTGAGCTGCAGGCAACCCGCGGCACTTTTTTTTATCTGTCTGTGCAACCAGGCTGGATGGCATCCTCTTGGTACACTATTCCTGTGACTGGCCGTTTGGCTTGTGGCCCAGGGATATTTGGCTCCCAGTTTGCAGCAGAATCACCCCTTCCCCCTAATTCCCTACTTTACCTCCCTCTCTCTCGCTCTGTTTCTGTCTCTCTGGCTACTTGCCTAAGGAAAACTGCAGTGCTTTGTGTGGCCTAGCGGGTCTCTTTATACTGGCTTCATGGCCATGGCTGTTAGGATGACAGCACCATGATAGTTCCAGACAACCGCACAATTATACACCACAGTCAGTCAGTCAGTCACTGGGAGGTGACTGTTTGCAATGCATGAGGACCTATCAGCTGTGACTTACCATGGCACCAGTGTAATTCAATTGTAGCAATAGCCTTGGGTGGTGCAGAATCAGGGGACATACAACAGCTTATTATCCACCTCTATGACTGTCTATCAAATTGATAGCTCACTCTTTGCAGCATCTCATTGACATTGTGTTGAATGTCCTGTGTCTGGCCTGCTTAATTGAACACAGAATTACCCTATTCGGACACGCTTAGCAGAACGGAGCTTAACGAACGCACAAAATAGACGATGAGATCAGAGCTGACCTCTGGAACACAATGGATGCACAAAAGCCAGTGGCTGCAGTCACACTGATTATTTAAGGAGGGTGGTATGAACATTTTGTAAGGTTTCCAATGGTCCGTGACAATGCACGGGGGGGGGAGGCTATGGCATTGTGTTTTCAGGAGTTGATATGAGAATGTTAAGCATGAGGCTGTTCAGTCGATTATTTTTTTTAAGGGGTTGAACAAGGGGCACGAGGGACAGCCAGGGTATTAAAGCAGGTTCACAGAGGAAAGCACCGAGTTGACACACCTCGTAGACTTCATGTGCATATTTTTTTTGACAGAAGCGTGCATTCAGATCTTCTTTGGAGTTTTTTTGTGAGTCAGGTGAAAACAGGGGCATGCCCAAATCAGGTAGTGTATCTAACTATGGTTAAAGAAGAACCCCAGAATTTTTCAACCTCGGCACTGTTTTTAGGTGTTTCGGGTGTTTCATCTTTTCAGTATTTCCAGTACTGATTTAGAATGTAAATACCATCAGGTATAGGCAATGGGCCGGAGGGTTTCTTTGGCTTCTTTGAGAAGGAGGAATGGTTATTGTTATTTTTGGGAAGGTCTTGACCCATTGAGATGGAAAATTGATGATAGCAATGTGGATGTGGTAGCTTTCAGATTATAGGCAGATATAAGTTTATAAGCAGATATAAGGATGTTTGATAACAGTGCAGTGGAATAACTGTGATTGAATTTTCAAAACGATGACCATTTTTGACTTATTTTATTGAGATTTTGTATTTGTAGGCTGAATGAATACTCATACCATCTAAATTACATTTCCAGCCAAGTTCTCATGTTCAAATTATGTGGAAAAATGGTGTCATATGTCAATAAACAGTGTGTAGTTAAAGAGTTGTAACAGATTCTGATTTCACCATTTTTGCTTGGGGTAGTGTTCAATATTATGTGATAACAGTGAAAGTTACTGCTTTGACATTGCTGTCATACATTTTGATAACTAGGGATATTGTCCTTCCAAAATATAACAATGAGACATCCTCCCTTCACGTGAGCCTGAAAGCCCAAAATCCAGGTCCTGGCCCATCACCTAATAAGTCACTCCAAGGCGCTTCACAAGGGTAAGGTCTAACCTTACCCACCCCCTGAGCAAGCACAATGGTAACAGTGATGAGGAAAAACTCCCTAGATGTTTTGTGAATATAGGAAGAAACCTCAAGCAGACCAGACTCAGAGGGGCGACCATCTGCTTTGGCCATACTACCAATGACAAAAATTGAATAACACAAAGCACAACAAAGCATTGTCAAACTTGCACAGACAGAGGTGTTGAACTAAGTGTCCAGGAGCTTATACGATCCAGTGATCAAAATAGCCAATAGTCCAAGCAGTCAACTGGTAGGATCAAGGGCCCGTGAAGCCCGTGAACGCTGCCAAGAACACCGTTGAGGGGGGTCCACACTCAGACAGAGGTGGAGCCGGTAACCATTTACATAATGTTACCGGTGCAATCTAAAAACATGCAGAATTATCCGCTTCTTTTTGCCACTAAACAGGCCAAAGTGTTATCCCAGTGGGCATGGCAGCATTGTATTGACATTGTTTTTTGGTTGTATTACGTTGGGACGTCAACCAACATAATGTCGACATCGCTTCAACGTCGATCTCCCGATGTTGTAACAGCATCAGAATATGACATTGATAACGTCGAAACGCCGTTCGGTTCCTGACCTGCATTTTGATCAAGTTTTAATTTCTGTCACAAACTTGTGGAAAGTGTGTTTATTTATTATTAAAAAGAAGCAAATTTGATTTTAACATTTATTATAGTAAGTTGACTATTTTATTGAATATCTATGTTGATCCAACGTCAGGATTTCTACGTCGATGGAATTTTCAAATCCAATGTATTTTCTACATTGATTCAATGTCAGACTTCAACATTAGATCAATTTAATTTACCAACTGGGATTAGAAGTGTCTCTTAGCATGGAGATGGTCCCTACGGAGGTAAATCTGTGCACATTTATCTCACTAAATGTAAAGAAATGTTTTAAAATGACCAATTTTACAATTAGTTGCAGCTTCTTAGCAGTACGGTGGCGCTGCTGTCCACTGAGCCTCATCGGCTCAGTGGACAGCCTCTCATCAACCCCTCATCAAAACCCCTCATCAGCAATCGACATGTCATTAACTTGAAATTGTACACTTATAATGATGTTTTCACCTGTTCAGTGGTGACAAGAAGGGGTTTAATGAGAGTTTTTAGATTGCCCCATACAATAACATCACATAGCTTGTTTGTCGGTGACATTGTTTGGTTCTAAATCAATATTGCACAGATTAATTTAGTTTTTGTCCCAAGTGAAAAGATAACATACATTACATCTAAAAATACATCCTAGGTTGAAAAATCCTGGTATTTCCCTTTAAAGCAGGTATATGGTTTTGGGAGCATTTCATTGACATAACGTAAATTATAATGAATATTCAGTGGTGCAACTCATGGAATACAACAACAACAACAAGAAGCATACATACTGTATTTGCATGAATTAAAAACATGAATACATTGAGGATTTGGTTAGATCATTGTAAGTGACAGCTGCAGAAGAGGTTAGGGGCAGGATTGAGATCTAGATCGAGAACTTTTTATCCCTAGGCTTTGGAAAACCCTAGGCGTGTGCCTTGTAAAATGCAGTGATAGAAAGGCCATATATAAAAGGGCATATTACATGAATAATCTGATTAATTTTGATGCACCAGATCAATCAAAAAAGTTTTTTGCTTATGTATTAAAGAAAATAAAAACAACAGTTAGCATATACAGTCATGCTAAATGCTAACACATATCTACAGTACTGTGCAAATGTTTTAGACACCCAATTTTCAAATGCCCCCAGGCATCTTTGTCAACAGATAATCATATGAAACCCCCACCCTGCAAAAAAATAAAAATAAAGAAATATAAATAAGATAAATAAAATATATTATTACATTTTCTTTTTCATTAAAGTAACGAATTGATTACTAATTTACAAAACTCATTTTAAAAAAGAAGCAAAAACACACGCAAAAAATGATTTCCTTGTGGTTGTACTGCCTAGTACTTGACAACACAAAGACAGTTGCTGATGACCAATCAATAATAAAATTATTTTAAAAAAAACCCTGATTTAACACACCCTGATTTTCTTATACAACTGAAGATACACCCTCAAACAAATGGCCATTTTATCACGTAAAAGAAGTTATTAATTATTTTTAAAGGTGACATTGTACATGTTTATTCATAAATATGGACTATTTAACAGCTTCTCTTTAAAAAACAAAAAAAACAAAGACACATTTAATATACCTAACACTTTTGCACAGTACTGTATTATGCCTACCATGGACATTTTAATAACGCACATCAGTCATCAAGTGCACCATGTCAACGTAACAAAGTCCAGTATAAACAGCTGGAAGGTCCACATCTTGCACCACATCTGGAAATCCATTAAAGCATAATAATAACAATAATAAAATCACATATTACATTTTGTTATTTTGGTCTTATTCCTGATCAGGAATAAGACCAAAATAATGAAATGTTACTTTTTTTTCTTCATCTTCTTTCATGGTATGATGGATTAATGGATTTCCAGCCAGTAAAGTGCTGTATGACCACTTATATTAACACAAAAGAGCCACTTTACACACTGAGCTCTAACTGCACAGCTGTTTGTACCATTTGAACACTGCACATATACTGTGCATATAAATGGAACTCGTGCACTTATGTCAATAGACTGAGACTTAATGAGGCCAGACCTGCAGACAAATTCTCTTTAATATGATAGGTATATAATAACATTTCTTTTTGAAGTGTTTTCTTTTATTGCTATTTTTTTTTTATTTGTATTTATGCAACACTGAACAAGCATTTGATTTGTTTGATCTTTTTATATTTCTTCAAAAAAAATGAATGATTGCATCCATGATCTTAGCTTTCAATTCTTGCTTATTTTGTGTATGTGAAGAACTTTGAAGCTACAGTGATGCATGGCGTCCATACAAAACAGGTGTAGTGATTATTATCAACCGTGACACCCGACCTTGAACAGTAACATCATCATTCCTATGCACTACGTCTGATCATATAACAGATCGTAATGCATTATACATACATTAGAAAGTATAATAGTTTAAAGTTTTATTTTTGTCAGTGTTTGAAAGCTCTGCATATGTTTTAAGAATTTATAATCAGCCACACAGAGTAACTCGCCTTTAAGGTACTTTTTTATGATAATTTAATATGATAATATAGGGCACGGTGTATTTTTTTTAAAAGATATTTGTTTGTCGTCAGACATTCCCCAATAAATGAAGTTACTGAGGCAAAGTTTCCTCAAATAATGAATTCACTTAGTTCTTGAAGGCACCTCTTTTTATGCCTGTCTCATTAAATAGAAAGGAGCTACTCCTTGCCACGCCCCACCCTGAAGGGAGGAGCAGGAGTAATGAAATGACTAAACAGCCCGCCTCGCTTGCACAGACCATGTGGGTGTGTCATACAGAGCGTAGACTGTTTGTATGGACGTATGTATGGACGACTGTGACATATGTCACAGAAGTCGAAAACAAGCTGTTTTGACCCTATTTTTTTCTTCTAGCAAAGCAATTTGTACATATGCAGACATACAATTGTGAAACTTCGGGGATGATTAATGTAAAACCTCAATCATCATGTACCTGTAAATGGTAAAGAAAAGCGATTTTTGCACAAGGCGGCCCCTTTAAAGGGAATTTAGTTTTGGATTTTTACATCATTGTCTCACCCAATGACTGCTGGGATAGGCTCCAGCACCTCCCATGACCCTTAATTGGAATAAGTGGGTATAGAAAATGAATGAATGAATGTCATATATAAGGTTGGCAAACTGACAAGGCAATTTCATGAAGTTAAATATATCATGTTAATGTGCTTTATACATTTATTTCTTTTAATTTTAGCTCTAAATATTGTACTGTATTCCTGAGTTACATACAATGACGTAATCCAACCAGCAATCAGATTAAAATAAATCTAAATTCACAGAACAATTAGCTTCACAGCGGGCGAGTGCTGTTGGAGGTACATATTTCTGTTTATACTTGATAAAACCTCCACACTGACAGATATCATCTCTTTTTTTTCTATTTTGTTCATTAAAACATTCTGCAAAAACTTAAAGATATCTGCTGCCCTCTGCTGTTCCCAAGTAGCACTGCGTTCAACACTGCAGAAATGAAACACAAAAGAAATAAGTCATGAGCTGATAACACCCCATGCATTTTAATGAAAATATGTTATTCATTAATTTTCTAAACCCGCTTATTCCAATTACAGTCACACACAGGGATGCTGGAGCCTATCCCAGCAGTCATTGGGCGAGAGACGGTGTACACCCTGGACATGCCACCAGTCCATCACAGGGCAAAAATAT